>CM067171.1:3059821-3097321 GCA_034093135.1 Erigeron breviscapus | reverse complement strand
TGAGGATTGAACCCTTTATTTTTGGGTAATGAAGGATTGAACCCTTTACCACTCTACTTAAAGATAGATGTTGTTGGGAGTTACTTATATTGTTTTCTAGAAAAATGGAGGATTTTTCTAGTTTTTATTAGTTGATTGTGAAAGTCATTTTTTTATTTTATGTTTTTTTTAGCTTTTGGATATTGCTTAAAGATGATGTTCTGAACTAAATTAACAGGATTTTGAAGCGAGGAGTTCTGGTGATGAGTATGTAGGGTTGTTTATTAGCAAGTTAGGATTCGACAACGATCCTTTAGATAGAGAGCAAGCAGTTGATGCATTATGGAAATACTCTTTGGGTGGAAAGAAATGTATCGATCAAGTTATGAAATCCCCTGGTTTGGTTTCCCTTATCGTAAATCTTCTCAACTTGGAGTCGAGTGTTGCATGTGAAGCAGCTGCGGGGCTTTTGAGAATGATATCCTCGTTTAATATCTATAGAGGCTTTGTAGCAGAAAGTGGTGCCGTACATGAGATCACTGGCCTCTTGAGACGATCTTCATTGACTCCTGAGGTATCAAATAGATTTCTTTAGGCACTAGAGGTGGCAATTTGGATGGGTAAAAAATAAAATTACCATTCCGTAGAAAAGTGTTCCATAATTTGGTATTTTCCTAACCGAGTCGGCCTGCTTCTACCAAAAACACATTTTGTCCAAACTTTAATACTTTCGGTAAATAATTAGCGTGTCAAAATATGATTACAAAAGGAATATTATTTCAATATGAATCATATTTTTGTTTGGGATATTTTATTCTTTGAGTATTCATTGTGGGTGATATTTGACCCATTTGACCAACCATCGTAGATAAGAAATGATCTGCATCGACCCATATAGTAATTGGGTCGAACTTGTCACCTTTTTTCAACCTAGTTATCTTAACTTGACGTTTATATGAGCTGGCTAACCTTAGATTGACATCGGGTTAGGTAAAGGAGCAAAGTCTACGTGTGCTGTCAAACTTGTCCGTTGATGAGACTCTTCAAGACCAGATTGCAAACTCTGATCTCCTGCCTCTACTTATCAAGTTCTTGGATGATGAAGATATGAAGGTCATAGAGGCAGCTGGTGGTGTTTTGGCTAATTTAGTAACATGGAGTAATATCGGTATTATGGTCCAAGCAGGTGTTGTTCCGCCACTGGTGAGACTATTTATACTTCTTCTCGCTTATGTGCATTCTTTATACCAAGGTTTAATTTTGTAAATGGGAATTCATTTCTATCACTAGAGGGGTACCCGCACAATGAGGCGGCAGTGACGGCGACGGGTGGTGGTGGCGGCGGCGGCGGTAACCGAGACGGTTGACGGCGATGGCGGTAGCTGTGTGGTTATTAATGTAAAAGGGTGGTGTAGCTATTTTAAGAATTGAGGAATGTATGTTGTAAATAGTTTCATTAAAGGTATTATAGGTATATTAGGTGGAAATATTTAAATTGGTGAATAAAGATGGTTAGTTTGATAGATAGGAGTTGGAAAATTTAGGGGTATTTGGGTTAGATGTAGTGTGTGGGTTGAGAAGGTATTGAAAGTTACGGGTATTTTAGGTTTTTTAAAGATAGAAAATTCAAAAGGGGGGTAGTTTGTTTTATAAAAGAGTAAAAATAAAGAAATCCAAGAGGTGGCAAACATTTGCGAGTCAGACGTGGGTTAAGTAATGGGTCAAACCAGGTTACGTCTACCTACAAACACTGTATATTCTGTTTTTCTTTCATCATACACTATGAATAATTAGTGTGTTATATATCATTTGAGACGTACGATTATAACAATAAAAATCTAACATTTCTCATAAATTAAGCGATTTCACTGACTGGATGCATTCGAATACTCTTGGATGGTTCCTGACCTGTTTGCTTGATCTTTTTTAGTTAAATCTCTTGGCTTAACCCATTTGACCCGTTAGATATAAGACATAACTCTGCATGATTCAATTGTGAATAAACAAGTCAAAATTGCTGCCTATTTGAAATTCACATGGATTTGCTCTTTTAGTTAATTGGATCTTTAATTTGGCATATTATCGAACTTTCTTGAGCAGTTGCCCGTTTGGTCCAAACATAGTATATTATACCACATAGATTGTGAAGTTTTTTATGAATGCAGGCAAAATTTCTTAGCACCACCAACTCTGAAGGATCTAAGGTCATTAGAAAGATAGCACAAAGTGTACTTTTGAAGCTTGCACAAAACGACTATTACAAATATCGTTTATTAGATCAAGGCCTAGTTCTAGTTCCTTTAGTTGGTGCAGCCGCCTACAAGGCATTCAAACCATCTTTACCTTCATTGCCTTTTGTACCTGATGGGTCAGAGCTAAATGTGAAACAAAGTTTGAACGGTCCATCAAGGGTCGGTGCATCAAAGTTACTTCCTGAGTTACATTTTGAAGATGACAAGAAAACAAATCTGGAGGAATCCAAAAAGAATGCAATAGCTGGAAGAACACAGCAACAGTTCCTTGCCCGTATAGGAGCTATAGAGACAGAAGATGAGAGTATTGAAATGGAAAATCAGAAATTTACAATTTTGCCTTGGGTTGATGGTGTAGCTCGCTTGGTTTTGATTCTTGAATTAGAAGATGAATTAGCTATTGCTAAATCTGCAGAGGCTATTGCTGATGCTTCCACTAGTGAGCATATGATGACATCTTTTATGGAAGCGGGTGCTGTCAAGAATCTTTTCCGGCTTATAGATCATCCCAGTGTGTCTGTTAGAGTAGGCGTTATTCGTGCTTTGGAGAGGCTTTCAACCAGGTAAACTCATCTTGCCGCATTTTGGAACTGATCATCTGATTGTGGTGCAAATAATCACTTTTAAGTGTTTGGATAACCAGATTCTGCTTCTCAAATTTATTTCAAAAGTAGAGTTTGATCTCAAAAGTCGAAAGTACACCTTTTGTTTTCTTTCTTGAATGCCCGGGAGTAACATCTGAATTGTATTAAACGTGTCAATTGTATTCTGTATAAATGCAGCACTGACGTTTGCCAGAGAATTCTAGCGGAGGGTTTTTTGAATCCTTTGATAGGATCACTGAAAAATCAGGATGACTTTGGAAGTGTGACATATGAGGTATAGAAATTGTTGTATTTTTAACTGTATATGCCTTCACTCTGGTACTGGTGGGATGATGTTTTGAGATAATGCAGATCCTGGAAATTCTTCATCGGATTTTATATCCTACTAGAGTTATGGAATCAAAGGTCAGCATCTGTAAGCAATAAAATCAACTTTTTTCCTATTTACTGTTTATTAGTATCTTGAATTTACCTTGATTAGTGGTTTTTACCAGTTTTTGAAAGGACTAGTCAATGGATCCGGAAAAGGACGGATGACTTTGAGGTTTGTTTGTTTGACCACACAAGTTGAAAGATATTTTTTTAAAACATCTTATTTAAATAAATGGATTTCATGTAATCAAGTATTACAGCTTTGAAACTGTTCAAGAGGGCGACCTTTCCGATTCCGAGTTCCTCTTTTGCCTGATTGAAATCTTGAGGACGTCTTCTCCTTTTTTGCAATGTAGCGCCATCTCCATACTTGAATCCTTGACAATAATTGAGACTTGCAGAGAAAATCGTCTCACTTGATATTGAATCGGCTTTAGACTCCCTTTTTAATTACAAGTTCTTCGATGGTACGTACGTCTTAATTGGTCTTTCTGACTTTTTTCTCATAAATGATAAAACTTACCGCATAGTGTAGAAATATAGCTCAGTCAAACAATAGTGACCAGAATTTAACGAAGGCAAATGTTGGAAACTCTTAACCAACTTTGGTCTATTTATTATTTCAGGTCAAACTGTTCTTTTGTTTAAAAGAAACCTCCTAAACTTATAAAAGTATCGGTTTAAAGTATTTTTAGACCTTGTCAGCAGGTAATGGGTTTCAGGTGCCACATTCATGATGAAGATAACATGTTCAAAGTTACTGGCAAATCATCAAAAAAAAATTTTCTTGAATGTTCAATTCTTTACTTTATTAAAAGTTATGTTAGAACATGTGGGATCTATTAGATAGAGTAAATATCTATCAATAGATAGCTGTCAATGACGTAAGAGAATAACAGATAAAGTAAGAGTGTAACATTGGAATAGTATAGGGGTACCTATCTTGTATATCTCCTCTTGTATATTGGCTATAAATAGCCCCTCACTCTATCAATAATATTAACGGGGTATTTCAATATTCTTAACATGGTATCAGAGCCATTAAAGATCCGGGCCTCATCATCTACCCATTAAAACCAATTGTATCACCTAAACCAAAATCAAAGCCACCATGGCAGCAACTGCCGGCGGCTCCGACTCTGACTTGGCATTACAACTAGCAAATCTTTTGCAAAACAATCCAAATTACCATTCTCAAACCCCAAATTTATCCGACAATCTTCAGATTAATCTGAAGCTAAACAATATCAATTATGCCTTATGGACCCGAATGATTCGGGTAGCCATTGGAGGAAGATCAAAAAACCTTTTAAACCACTTAACCGATTCACCACCATCAAAAACAACAGCAGAAAAACAAGAGATATGGGAACAAGAAGACCTGGTCGTATTTTCATGGCTTATTCAAAATATCGAACCAATCATAGCTAATCATAGCTGGAAACCTTACCGAATTTGCCACAGCAAAAGAGCTTTGGGATGCATTAGCAACTACTTACAGCAGTGGTCGCGACAAGCTACACACTTTCAACCTTCACGTAAAAGCCAACGACGTAAAAGCCAACGAACTGAAGCAAGCAAATAAATCCCTTGAAGAATTCTGGATCGCCTTACAAGGAGTATGGGGCGAAATCGATCGAGTCGACCCAAACCCAATGAAATGTTCCGATGACATCAAAACATATGCCAAAATAAGGTCCGATCAAAAACTATTCCAGTTCTTGAATGGTTTAGATCGAAAATTCGAACCCATTATCCGAGAAATCCTTCGGACCGACCCACTTCCAACCGTCGAGTCCGCCTACTCCACGGTTCGAAAGGAAGCTTCTCACCAATTGATTATAGGAGCAACTACCAATGAACCGCAGGGGGTTGCCTCCGGCTTCATCGCCGGTGACCATACCAACGGCGGCGGTGGTTTTGCCACAAAAAGCTTTCGCCGGATCGACGGCAAGAAGAGAGGGACCCAAGATGACAAGTCTCATCTTAAGTGCGAAAGGTGTGGCATGTCAAGACACACAAAGGAACAATGTTTCGAGATTATAGGTTACCCGGAGTGGTGGATTGGTCCGAAAAAGACTACCAACACATCAAAAACCACCACGCCTACCGCCGGAGCTGGAAGCAGTGGCCATAAAGCAGAAGGATTTGGTGGAATAGCAGCGGCGGCCGGCGAGGGTTTTATGATGGAAGAAGGTAAAGTGGGGCGGTTGGTTAATCATCAAAGCAGCCGACCGATATTCAATAAAGAAGAAAGAGGAGGGTTTGGTATTTTATCCAAAAAAATACCGTGGGTATTTAATAAAGAAAAAGGGGGGGTCGGTGGTTTATCATCAAAAATATCCAAGGGTATCTTTAAAAACAAAAATTGCCCACTTTCTTTAAAAATCCAACCCACTAATTTCCAAAAACAAAAACCTATATTGTTTTATGGTATTAACAATACTAGAAAAACAAGGTCTTTTATATCTTATAAAAATCCAAGGTTAATTGGAAATGCCCATAATGTTAATGGAAATTGTCAAACATCAAATGGGCCTTGGATTTTTGATTGTGGGGCAACGGATACTATGACATACGAGTTATCCGATTTTTCAGAATTTTCAAAACCCCGGAGAACACATATTCGAGCAGCAAATAAAGGAAGAATGAATGTAGAAACCGGAGGAACCATTAAAATCTCGCCAGATATCAAACTTTCTAATTGTCTTCATGTTCCCTCCTTGTCACACAAACTTTTATCTATAAGTCATGTGACAAAGGAACTAAACTGTTCAGTTCTCATGCATCCGAGTTTTTGTTTGTTACAGGATATCAGGACGGGACGGATTATTGGGCGTGGCACTGAGAAAGATAGACTGTACTATGTTGATGAAGTGTGCTCAACTGGAAATGTTATGCTAGCTCATGGAACAAGGGAAAGAGAATCATGGCTTTGGCATAGGAGACTAGGACATCCTTCAGTCAGTTATTTACATACTTTGTTTCCTGAACTTTTTCCATTGAATAAACCAATTTCGTGTGAAACTTGCATTTTAGCCAAAAGTCATAAACAAACCTATAAACCTAGCCACACTAGAACCAAAATTCCTTTTTCATTAATTCACTCTGATGTGTGGGGTCCTGCCCCAGTTCTTGGGGGCCAAAAATTCCGGTATTATGTGATCTTTGTTGACGACTGCACCCGGATGACGTGGATTTATTTTTTAAAAAATAAAGCTGAGGTTTATGATAGGTTTACTACATTTTATGCCATGATTCAAACACAATTTCAAAAATCCATCCAAATCGTGAGATCTGATAATGGAGGGGAATATGTAAACCTACAATTAAACCTATTTTTTCAATCAAAAGGAATTGTTCATCAAACCACATGTCCCCATACCCCAGAACAGAATGGTGTTGCCGAACGAAAAAACAGACTTTTATTAGAAATGACTAGAGCTCTAATAATTGAATCTTGTACACCAAAATCTTTCTGGCCAGAAGCTCTAGCCACGGCTACTTACCTCATTAACAAACTTCCAACCAAAATACTTAAAATGAAAACACCACTTCAAACATTTGCTGAGTACCATACCCTTCCATCAACACTTACTCTCCCACCGAAAGTGTTTGGATGTACTGTGTTTGTTCATATTCCGAAATCGTATCGTGATAAACTTGATCCGTGTGCTGAAAAATGTATTTTTTTGGGGTATGGGGTGAACCAAAAAGGGTATTGGTGTTATAATCCGGAAACTCGACACATGTTCACCACTATGAACTGTAACTTTCTTGAAACCAAGTATTTTTATTCCCAGCCATCCAGTGGTCAGGGGGAGGAACAACATGACACACTCAGTTGGCTAGGATATTCTTCAACAGAAAGGTCGTTGAACGAAAATTCTCCAAATCAAACTGACAACAGTACAACGGAACAGCAACCTCAAAACCAGCCTGACAATAGTACAGACCAACCTATCAGTGCCATCGAAAATAACAGTCCAATCCTGATATCCGAGGTACGTAATCCTTCACAATTACATCAAATTGAAATACCAAACCCCATGAATGAAAGTGTGCAGGAAGGTGAAGAACAGATGCATACAGAGGATTCAGAAGAGGTCTCTGAAAGATATGTGTTGCCACCAAGAACAACCAGGGGAATTCCTGCTAAACGGTTCTCTCCAGAAAGAAATTCCAGAAGCTCTAGATATCCTATGGCTAACATAGCAAAAGGACAACTATCTGAAGAAGCAAAAGCGTTCACAGCAAAATTATATTCAGAAGAAATTCCATCTAATGTTGAACAGAGTGGAAGGATGCTATGCAAGTTGAGATGGAAGCACTGGAAAAGAATGAAACGTGGGACAAATGTACTCCACCTCACGGGAAGAAACCAGTTGGATGCCGATGGATCTATACAATCAAGTATAGACCAAATGGGGAAATAGAAAGATATAAAGCTTGGTTAGTTGCCAAAGGGTACACTCAGACGTATGGAATTGATTACTCTGAAACTTTCTCTCCAGTTGCAAAATTGGACACAATAAGGGTTCTATTCTCAATAGCAGCAAATCAAGGATGGCCTCTTCATCAGTTTGATGTTAAAAATGCCTTCCTACATGGAGAGTTAAAGGAAGAAGTGTACATGGATCCTCCACCTGGTTTTGCACAAGATTTCAAAACTGGAGAAGTCTGCAAGTTAAAAAGATCATTATATGGTCTAAAACAGTCACCGAGAGCATGGTTTGGCAGATTCACTCTTGCAATGAAAAAGTATGGATACAAAAAAGCAACTCTGATCATACTTTGTTTCTCAGTCAGAAAGAAGATCGTATTACATGTCTAATAATCTATGTTGATGACATGATTATCACTAGGAATGATGAAAGTGAAATCAAGAAACTGAAAGAAAGCCTTTATGGAGAATTCGAAATGAAAGACTTGGGAAATTTAAAATATTTCCTTGGAATTGAAGTTTTGAGATCACAACAAGGGATATTCATCTGTCAAAAGAAGTATTGTCAAAAGAAGTATATACTGGATTTTTCATGCAGAAACAGGGATGGTTGACTGTAAACCTGCAGATACACCTATGATCATGAATCAGAAACTGTTTATGAAATCTGAAGCAGAACTTGCTGATAAGAACAGATACCAAAGAATTGTCGGGAAGTTAATCTATCTGGCCCACACTCGACCAGATATAGCATATGCTGTTGGTGTAGTAAGCCAGTTCATGCACCAACCCCAAGTTGAACACATAGATGCAGTTCTCAGGATTATCAGATATCTCAAAGGAACAACGGGTCATGGAGTCTTGTTCAAATCAAATGGGAATCTCAATATTCAGATATATACAGATGCTGATTGGGCAGGAGACAAAGGAAATAGAAGATCTACATCCGGATACTTTTCTTTGATAGGAGGCAATCTTGTCACATGGAAAAGTAAAAAGCAGAAAGTTGTCTCGTTATCCAGTGCGGAAGCAGAATTCAGAGGGATAGCTAAAGGTTTAGCTGAAGCTTTATGGCTAAAGAAACTTATAACAGAATTAGGCTTTGCTCCCAAAGAAAGTATACAAATCATGAGTGATAATGAAGCTGCAATACAAATCTCAGAGAATCCAGTACAACATGACAGAACCAAACATGTGGAGGTAGATCGTCATTTCATCAAAGAAAAACTTGAAGATGGAATTATCAAGCTTCCGTTTGTAAAATATGAAGATCAACTTGCAGATATCCTCACTAAAGCAGTAGGGACAACCATGTTCAACAAGTGTCTAAGCAAGCTGAATTTTGGTAACCCCACTATCCAGCTTGAGGGGGAGTGTTAGAACATGTGGGATCTATTAGATAGAGTAAATATCTATCAATAGATAGCTGTCAATGACGTAAGAGAATAACAGATAAAGTAAGAGTGTAACATTGGAATAGTATAGGAGTACCTATCTTGTATATCTCCTCTTGTATATTGGCTATAAATACCCCTCACTCTATCAATAATATTAACGGGGTATTTCAATATTCTTAACAATAATTGACCTAAAACAGAAATCGGACCAAAAGTTAGGCTACCTTTGTATGCAATTAGCCTGTTTAACTAACCAATTAGGCTTCTATATTTAATTTGTCTCAGAGAAAGAAGACATGTACACAGAAAGTGAGTCTGAAGATCTAACAATGAAACTATTGGAAAACGAAATGGCTATCCTTGCTATATATTCAGCTTCAAAGCTACTCCCGCGTCTGCTTGACTCCGAACATTTCAGGAAAACAGTAAACTCATCTCGACTCACTGACACCCTCCGTAAAATCCTCGCCTCAAATATCAAACAACTCGGAGGGTGGAGCTCCCCACTAAAAATCAAAGAGTGGGTTGCAGCATGCCTCGTCAAACTTGGCTCCTTATCTGGCCCAGCAAAACTCGGGCCAGAAAACCCGATAAATACCAATGTTATGCTCTATGAGACAATCCCGAGACTAATAGAGCAAATCCAAAATTCTTGCTCTCTTGAATCCCGGGAAGTTGCAGTTTTGGAACTCAAAAAGATAGTATGTGAAGGAGTTGTTGGTTCCACTCTGGCTGTAGCCCGTAAAGGAGGGATTTTTCCGTTGGTGAAAGCGATTGAAGATGGAAACCAAAAGGTGGTGGATGCCGCTTTGGCTATACTTTATAATCTAAGTATGGATGCTCAGAACCACGTAGCCATTGTGGCGGCAGGGGCTGTGCCGATACTGAGGAGGATTGCACTTTCAAAGAGGCGGTGTTCTGTCCATTTCCGTGGGCGTTCTGTCCATTTCCGTGCTCTTCGTCTGCTCAGGACATTGCTTGTTTGAAATAGTGAGACTTCAAAGTGTATTGTTTTTATGCTTGATCATTATGAGAAAGGGGTGATGTTGGATTGTTGATGTCCCATTTCATTAGTGAAAATCATGTTTAAGTTTTCATATGTAAACGGAGTTTTGAAAACACAAAATTCATTTTGAAAACGCAAATGTCAAACGCTCTCTAAATATAGAGTGAAATAAAATAAATATAAACAAAACTTTTTTTTCTTTTAACAGCAGAACTTTTATTATTAAATAAAAACCATCTAGCAAGATGCTAAAGGCCACAAGATACTATAAAGTATAAACTATAAATAACAATCTACTTAAAAGTAGTTTTTTTTCCGAAACTTTAACTGCTAAGAATGCAGAAAGGGTGAAAAAACTCACACCAAAAAACTCACACCAATTACAGCGATAGAGGCCGAGCGTCCGAGCCACCCGTGATGTTTATGGTGCAATCTCATACATAAGCCCCAATAACTAAACTCCACATATCTGTCCGAAATAATGCAGTAGCTATGACGATTGTACCACTGCACGTTTCTTGTTGGGGTTAAACAACACGTCATTTCGAAACCGCCACAATTCCCACTAAGTAGCATAGATAATGGAGGTAATGATTTGATTTGCACGCGGTTGGACAAATTTACTATCTACATATAGTCAATGATGTCTACCGATTCCATGTCCACTGGAATATGAATGCCTAGCCAACAGTACATAGCTAGTAGGTGTTCAGGATCGCATTGGCCATGATTTTCTGTTTATGGCATTTAAGAGTGAGTGAGTGTTTGGGATTGCATTTTGCCAGTTTAATGATCACTGTCCGGTTGCAGGTCTTTGCCTTTTGTTTGGAAAACATGCCGTAATCCCAAACACCCTATGCATAGGGTTAATTTTTGTATCATATATTATTCATTGGCATACCTTTTGTTAACAGAAAACATAGTTGGTGCTCTTCACTTATTATATTGTCTATTGACTAAACCTCTAAAGTCAAGTTGGTCTCCAACAACACAATTACTGAAGCTTCATTGCAACTCAATAGCTCAACAATTTTTCTAGATGTAGGCTCCAATACGATTCAAGTGAGGAGAACTCGAGTGGAATCATTGGTGCACGGTGATGCAGCCAGTGTTCGTGGTTTGGTTGGTGATGTACTTGCTCAGCTTGTTCAGGATGCATCATCTGTTGTCACTGGTTTAGCTATAGCTTTTGCAGCATGTTGGCAGTTGGCTTTCATAATTCCCGTTCTCATTCCTTTATTATTATTAGCTAACGAATTTGTTCAGATGAAATTCACTAGCGGGTTTAGTTCTGATGCTAAGATGATGTATGAGGAAGCAAGTCAGGTTGCGAGTGATGCAGTTGGAAGCATAAGAACGGTGACTTCTTTTTGTGCTCAAAATAAAGTGATGCAACTTTACGGAAACAAATGTGACGTTCCCAAGAAAAAGGGCATCCAGCAAGGTTTAATCAGTGGTACTGGGTTTGGAGTTTCGCTTTTCTCCTTTTATTGTGTGTATGCAGCCAGTTTTTTATGCTGGAGCCTGGCTTGTCTAAGGCTGAGAAGACTAGGGTAAGTAATAATTTCGACATATTAAGCTTCTCATTATCCGTCTTGACCAGACTGTTCAATTAGAATACTTATCAAACCCTAATCATTCAGGTCTTTGATTCATGTAGACTAAATCATCATGAAATTACTCCCTAACTCTGTGGCAGGTATTCTATGCTTTGACCATGACAGCTATAGCAGTCTCTAGATCAAGTTCTTTTGCCCCAGATACAAGCAAAGCGGCTAGTTCTGCTGTTTCGGTATTTTCCATTCTCGATAGCAAGTCTGAGATAGACCCAAGTGATGAATCTGGGATGACATTAGACACTGTGAAGGGGGGAAATTGAACTTCATCACATTACCTTCAAATATCCTACTAGACCTAATGTTGAGATACTCCGTGATCTATGCTTAACCATCCATAGGGGCAAGACAGTGGCCTTGGTTGGAGAAAGTGGAAGTGGGAAGTCGACGGTTATATCACCTCCTACAATGATTTTACAATCCAGATTCAGGTTGTATTATGTTGGACGGATCCGAGATACAGAAAATGCAACTGAAGTGGTTGAGGCTGCAGATGGGTCTGGTGAGCCAATGACCAGTGTTATTCAATGACACCATCCGAGACAACATTGCTTACGGAAAGGATGAAGATGCAACAGAAGATGAGATACTGGCTGCTTCCGAGTTGGCCAATATCCACAACTTCATTAGTGGCTTACACCAGGTCAAAGACGACGTCTTTCTTAGCTCCACGTCACTTATATAGACTATCAGAAATTCAACCCAGTTATAATGGGCGGCGTTAGGTTCTACTTGATGTCAAATGAAAATTCATAGCTAGAAGGGAGCATGTCAAACGAGCTAAAAATCATCCAAAGTATATTTATTGTATACAACCAGTGTTATTCATTGACATCTTTTAAATCATTTTATTCAAATATGTTAGATTATAAATGAAACACAATTGTCTTTGTCACCATCACAAAAATAAAAAAAATAGAATTAGAAATTGTCTGGTCAACCCAATCCAGAGCATTCTGAGCGGTTGACCAGCATATAAACTTGGCATGTTACCCAACCCGCCCAACTTTCCATGTCTAATATATTGGTGAACTACAGGGCTACAATACAGTGGTTGGTGAACTAGAGCCATTATCAAAAGTCCAAACATTTTACTGTTAGATGAGGCTACAAGTGCACTTGATGCTGAGGCAGAAAGAGTGGTCCAAGATGCATTGGATAGGCTGACAGTTAATCGGACTACGATGGTGGTGACTCATCGCTTATCAACCATTAAAGGAGCAGATATTATTGCAGTGGTCATGAATCGACAAATCGTTGAGAAGGGTAATCGTGAAAGTCTAATAGACATAAAGGAAAGCTTCTATGCATCTTTAGTTTCACTTCACGTGGCGTCTTCCTATTAGCTATGTCCATGAACTATCCCCTTTATACATCATGGACAAATAATGGCATCTCAAACTCAAAGTAAGAAATGTATTATATTAAACAGCTACAATTAGATCATCAGCAACTCGACTTATGAAAAATGTAGTTTCCTGAATTAAATCCAGTCCACAAATTATAGGATCATAAACCTATGTTTATAAGATCACGCTCGTTTGATTTCATATCATTATCCAAACTAATGAACAATGAATGTTTTTGTTTTCTTTTTCTTCTCTGACCAATAAAGGTAGGCCACAAGATTATTTTCCATTAATATTTCTAATGCTAGGTTCACAACGGCCTAACTAGGGAAACACTCCTTTTGCTATGATTTACAAAACAATATTGCTTACATTGAATTTTAAAACTCGAGTTCAATTTACAGATCACCGGGATGGCAATTTTTTCTAATAAAACAATGGAATAGAAACATGGGTGTTACAACACGATTAAATATCACAAATGACTCTTCCTTTTAAGCTTTAGATATACCTCTATGTTCTCTTTCAACATGCTCCACTAACGCCACTGGATCTCGAAACCCTTTGCTACACTTTGGACATACATCAACAGTTACCTTCATCAAACCCTTCTTTTCATGAATCATCTGCACATGATCTATCAATGCTGCAACCTTAGAAAATTTCATATTACATATTGGACACTGTTCCACTGGGCCACCTGCACCCCCTCCATCAGAACCACCCTTACGACCCACTTCACTATTTCTATCATCACTGAGCATAAGGGATGAAACTGCATTGATTAAACTTGTACTCCAGCTTGATGATGACGAGGAGGAGGATACAGGACCCGTGGTGGTTCGAGTTTGTGGCGTATTTTGTTTTTGGCTATTTGAGAACCCCCAAAATGAGAATGTGGGCTCGGACTTTTTGGGTCCAGGGCAACCATGGTCAAGTCCTAACCGGTGTTTCAAGCAGTGATCAATAGTACAATCACGGCATTTGATTGTGTTGGAGAATGTTAGGATTTCTCTACAACCACGTACAGGGCATTTCTTTTTCTTGGTGACTTTTTCATAGTTTGATGGATCACACTCTGTATTAACATGAGATTCCCATGTTATGTTTGGGTCTTGTTCAGGGACTAAATGAACTCCTTTTGCGCAGAGCGGGCAGATGACTACAGCGCGATCGTTCTTGTTGGCTTTTGGACATTTGTGTGTAGTGTAACTCCGATGTTCTAGACAAAATACCTGCAAGAATACGGATATATATAAGTACAAAAATGGCCAGTTTTGGATAATCAGTCATCCAGTCTCATAACAGCTTCAACAATCAGATTATATAAATGTGGATTTTTTTTTCCTTGTTTTACCCTTATTTAAGTCAATTTTGACAAACCAGACCCTTTTTCGCAAAAGTTTCATTTTCTGTCATGTTACCTATATATCCTTCATAACCAGAACTTTTCAAACATTCAAGCATCTACAAAACTAGTGATTACAATATCAAACTGAAGCACGTATGAGTACTATTTCCTTTCTTCTAATTTATTGAATTCGATTAAATGATTCTGATTCTTATTCAATTAAGTTAGATGGTTATGTTTCCTCTTCGATTCTCGTAAAGGTAACTTCAAGCTAAAAACCCATGGGCCATGTGCCCATGTGTCATACCCACTACCTAGACTAGTTGGGCCAAATGTGTCGGATATTGTTAAAAGAAATGGTTAGGATACCCTAACACAGAATCTAATAGATAGCTTTCTTTCTAATCCATATTCGATACAAAAAATAAGATAATAGTCACCAAAACCTAGTCGGTTATCAGTTTTGTATTCATAGTTGCAATAATACCGTAACACTTGAGCTAGTCGGTTATCATAATCAAAAAGACAAGATAATAGTCACCAAAACCTAGTCGGTTATCAGTTTTGTATTCATAGTTGCAATAATACCGAACACTTGAGCTAGTCGGTTATCATAATCAAAAAGACAGATTCACATCTTACGAGCTAATCAACTTGAGCTTGTGTACTTATTTTGCGTAAAAGGGCTTCACCCTCGGTAAATTGTGAGCTTGTGTACTTAAATAAGCCATAACCTTAATTCAATCACCCCGAAATCCATTAAAAAGAAGATTACTACTTTTTCGAAAGTTTCAATAAGCCCGTAACTTCGTAAGCAATAAAAGTAATCTAACCAAAACAATGATCTACATTGTGACAATGATCTCTTGTACAGATTAAAATCCCCAAATTAAGCAATCATTAAAATGTGATTAATGTCTAGTGTAATCATTTGTTCTCTCCAAAATATTCAAAAAAAAAAAAAAAAGTTTTCTTTTTCAATAACTAGCAATTGTGACTACCATATATGGATAAAGTTTTATACTATGGCATGAAGTAATTTTCACAATAAATGAAAATATCAAGAATCACAAAAATATCATCAAAAGAAATTAAAAAAACAACAACAATTATAATACTAATAAATAATCAAAAAACAAATAGTTGAATAAATAAATAAAAACATAACCTTGTTGCAACAATCACAAGTAAAAGGAAGGAAATCAATGAGTTTACAATCATCAACACTACAATGTTTTCCAAGATTTGGGAAAGCCGGTGTTCCCATTACTTAAGTTTTTTTCTTACAATAATTAAATAAAATATAGTTGAAAATTTTTGATTTTTTTTTTGTTTTGTTTTTTTGGGTGTTGATGATTATAAAATTTTGGATATAGGAATTTGATAAAAATTGAAACTTTCGATTTCCACGTTCAAATGTCGTTCACGCGGAATCGAAAGTTTCAAGAATGTTTTGACAGGGAAGATGACGATGGATTGGGAGGGTGTTAAGCAACTACCGCATCAAGGGTATAATGGTAATTTTAGGATTGAAATAATTGTTAACCTTGTAATTTATTTATTTAATGTTCTAAAGAAAAAAAAATTATTTATTTAATTTTTATTAAAATACACTCTCTAATATATGAAATTTTTTTAGAAGTGTAGAATGATATTCTAAATTTTAAGTTTCAACATTTACTTTTCCAAAATGTCCCCTATTCTATTCTATATTTTAAGTTTCAACATTTACTTTCCCAAAATGTCGCTCCTATTTATTCTATATTTAACTAAAATAAATATAATACCCTTTCTCTCTTTTCAAATCTCAATCACTCATTTTTTTTCCCCTCTCCTCCATAAATCATTTTATTCCTCAAAATCATTTATCTCAAAAACCGTACATCGATAAATTATAAAAATTATATGGGTGTTCTTAAAATTTCATGTTCTTTCATTAGAGAGGTCATTCGATATACTTTCGACGAATTTTTAAATCTGAGGGCGGAGCCCGTCAGGTAGATCACCCCATCGCCGCCACCGCCATTACACCACCACCCTGCCATCACCTCCATAACCGCCGCAACGCGCGGGTACCTTTCTCTCGTGTTCCAAAAAGTAAACAATGATGTCACCTAAGAAAATACAAAATTTTAGGAAATATCACAGTAATAATTAGGAAAAAAAAAATAAATGAGTGAGAACCCTCTGGTCTCATGTACCGTATTGGTATCTAGAGCACATATCGCATAAAACTCGTGTCTGGTGACTCACCATTCTCGCACATGGTCACTAAATATAGTTTTCTTCTTGCCTTTGGCAAGATTTGAACATATGACTTTCAGTCTTCATTTGTAGACCCATGTGGTCACATGGTGGCGAGGTACCAATTGATCTATACTGGTAACTAGTATTGCATTAGACAATCGTAAAATTATAAGGAAAATGTTAATTCGAGCACTAGCTTGCATATGAAAATTATATCTTTCATATCAAAATTTACAACCTGAATTTTATAAAAATATATAATTATTTTACACACATTAATGAAAAATAGGGACCCATTAGCAAGACCCAAATAGTATACTTTCTTTATTTTTCACAAACTTCATTGATGTAATTATGAAATTTTGTAAAATACACATTAAATTCTCCTAGTTAAATTTTTAGGGACAAGTTCGGACTTCCTCTAAGTTAGGGCCCATTAAGAGAAAACCATTACATTGTTGGGCTTCATTGGAGGGTGGTCCATTGTGCAGCCTTATTTGTGGGCTGGATCTGCCTCCTCTTCCCATTGCTGAGAATGTACCAGCCAACTTCATTAGCTTTTCTAAATTTACTGTGACAACTAAACGAGAAGAAATGGAAAATGTAAAATAAGTCCATTTTTGGAGGATTTGAATTGGAAAAGAAAAGGTTAATAAGATCATATGGGATGTTAGTCATGTTACAAATCATTCTAAACTTTGTATCATGCTTCCATTTTTATACATGTGACCAACAATATATATGAAAGTCACATGTATCAAAAATGAACCATGAAACACAAAATAATTTGTGGTGATAAATAGAAGCTTCAAGTGTATGTTTAGGTTAGGGAAAAAAATTAGTATGTGTGCCTTCATTTCATTACTTTCACCTACATGTGTTTAAAGCATTCCGCTAAGACCAAATTTACCTTTAAAATATGTGTGTAACAATAGAGCATTTTAGAAACCGATTAGCTTGTTAATATATGAAGTTGTTTTAGACAGTACATTAAGGTATAACAAACCGAATAACCATAGAGTCAAAGCTCACAAGTGGTAATTAGTATAAAAAAAAAATGATTTTCACATAAACACATTCATTGTTAACTTGAAGCATAGATTGTGCAGGTTTCGTTTGTGTATGAATAATTCTTTTTGTATGTACAAATTCAGATGGAATTGTTTGATCTTAAAGAGAATCTTCTATAATTTCGCATGTGAGGAGTTATTGACCATAAGTCAAACTCGATACGTTTAATTTGAGAGAACTCGTGTTCCCCTTTTTATTAGCCCTATAAAGTAAACTAGATGGGTGCCCGCGCGATGCGGCGGCGTCAATAGACAACATGCAAGGTGCCGTGATGACGATAACTTGCAACGTGAATATAATACTTTGTTACATGTGAATATGATACATTGTTATTTTTGAATAGCGAAGCACATCTTCTTGAGATAAGATATCAAAAATTACGTTTAACGGATAATTTGGTAACGTTGCAGCTAGTATGGAAGTGATTAATGGGACAACAAAGAATCTCATAATCGAAGTAAAAAACAAACTATCTAGAGGTCACAACTCACAAAAGCTATTGTTTAAGCAATATAACAAAGCTGTTTTTAAGACTGATGTTTCAAGTACAAATTGTAAGTTGTACTTTCGATTCACTCAGCTGAATGCTTAGCCAAAAGAAGAACTTTTTTAGCGAACACGCAAAGACATTCATGAATTTCAGCAGTAACATCATCACCATCGTCTTTTGTAGAGCTGAAACTCAAAAGAATGCAACATATTTCACCCGATTCTATGTCAATGTGCCAATATTAAATTCAGTGTTAGATTAACAAAGGGCGGCTTGGCGAACTCTTATTATGACCCAGAAAATGGTATTTCAATGGAAGTAGTGTAAAAGACTTTCCTCTCAAACAATAAATCATTAACCAAAAACAAATAAAGACATAATTTATGAGCTAGTTACCTATAAAGTACAAAATTAATGTAAATTACCGCTTCAATATTGAAGAAAAAAAAATTACCTTGAGGTCACGGGGTTTGGATCATTTTGATAACCAGCTGCGTGTTCTTGAGGCTACAGTTGTTGAAGTAGGGAATACCAAACGTCAAAAATTACATACCTTAAAAAATTCATGTTTTATATGTGGAGATATAGAAGTTACAACTTTAGGAGAATAAAATTAGACTAAAAACCACTAAAAGAAAGAAATACAATTCATTCCTATCTACAATAATTTATAAAAAATGCATCTCACTAATAATTGAAACTACAGAAACCATAGTCAACACATCATGCAGTTTAAATCAAAGAAACAAAACCATAGTAAATACATAACAACTTAGAACATTGTCTTTCAAATATCTAAAGTCTACACTTAAAAAGATACGATGCCTTGCCTTGGTCCATAACATGTGTCCAACAAATTTGAGTAATCGAAAATGATTATGATCACACAAACTATATTATTTCCACAATAATAAAAAAAACAAATAAACAGATCAACCTAAGACGTTGCAAGAGTGTAAATCACATTTTGGTCGACTTGTAACTTTTTACCCATTTGACGTATTGACCTTTTAGCTAAATTCTATTATGTTATCCATACTCATTGACAAATGGCACAAAAATGTACACCTGACATATATCTACAGCCTTCATGCATTACCCAAAAACAAATATTAAGCCATAAGCTTTATTATCGATAACGGAATGAGCATGAGGCGTTAGATGGACCAAGTGCAGAAAGGGGTATAAACCTAAGGAACCTGAATTAAAACGAAAAACTAAACAGTAAAATATAATTCAACCGTTTTCACTATTATAAAGAGAATTGAAAAGTTAGATGGTCGTTAAAACTTAAAACCATCTAATTATAAAAAGGACAATAAATTATGGGCAATTAAAAGAAGTTTTAATGGATCATGGTTTCCCATCTTACTTGTCCACTTCTAAGCACGATGGGTCTTACTTTGAAGATAAGAAATATAGTTGTACCACTTCTAAGCATGACCATTTTTGCTAAAAAGTTTTCGCTCTTGATATGAGACAGTTATAGCCGCACATTTAGCTAATAAGCTCCTCTTTTAGCTAATAACAACATGCAAACAATTTAACAATTAAAATTGATCCTAAAGTTCATATAATATAGTAATTTACAACATGTCGCGATTGAATCACCAACTTTTCATAAAGGTTTCTTTTTTCATAAAGCAACGAATCAATCACAAATCATTGATAACAAAATAACTGAAGGAACTCCTTACTTACTCGGTTTGGGCTGGTGAAATATGGAGATATGTGTTCCTCGTATTGCATCAATTTGGCTCATATCAGCTGCCTGTACAGCTTCCTAACCAGAAAATCATGTTGTATAAGATGTTCTAGTGGTGTCTACAAAAGCTGCGTTAAGCTATTGACACCTGATTGCAAACACAAAATCAAATGACTAATATTACCATCAATCATGTTAACTCATGTCTGCAGAAGTATGCCAACCCGGGTTCAATCTGATGTATTCATGTTATTCATATATATATATATATATATATATATCGATCTAGTGAGAACTATGTATTCAATCTTTTTATATTATTCACTGTACCAAAAGGAACAAAAAACATACATTAAAAAAAAACTTATCTTGATGCACATACGGACATTCAATCTGAAAAAAAAGGACATCAACACATATATGTAGAAGAGAAAATGTAGAGAACTACTTTGAGACAAATTCAATAATACAAACAAAGAAAGACTGATCATTGACAGTTTTCATGTCACACAAATTCAATTTAAAAAACAATTAAAAACAATCTGAACATACCCATGACGGATCGGATAGTGGTTGCATTAAAAAAACCCACGGCTGCCGGAGATAGATTTTTTGGGGGATATAATATTGCACGGCGGTGGGAGGTAATGGAGGGAGGACGAATTTTGATTTAGGTTTAAAAAACCCATGGGAGATTGATGAAAATCGGATGTTGAATAACCCATTGCGGCCGGATATATGGTCAATTTTTGGGGGTTATAATATTTCACGGCGGTGGGAGGTGAAGGAGGGAGGACGAATTGGATTTTAGGTTTTTTACGATGCGTGTGTGCGTTAGGGAGAGTTAGAGTCTGAAATTTGTGGAAGGGTATTTTAGTCATAGCATGTAGAATGATAAGGAGGTATGTATGAAGATGAAGGGTAAAATAGAAAAATCAGGTTCTTACATACTTAAGGAGGGGTCAGTTTATATTATAAGGGAATATAGATTTTTAGCTCGACTTCATTCGAGCTTTATAACTTATAAGTAAGTTCAAGTTTGACTTGTGTCGAGTTTGAATTTGAGCTCGGCTAATTTTAACATTTATGAAACAAAAAAGAATTACTTTTGCAGTTGTAAGATTATTGAGGGGAACAAAATGAAAATACTTGTACATTATAAATAAAAATCTTCTCACCAAAACCACTGACCGCTAGGGTTTTGTATATCATCTGTATCTATCTCTATCTCTATATTCTTATTTCTTCTTCAAGGTAAAATTGGTTTCCCTTATTTCAATCTATTTATCATTTTAGTAAATTAACTCATGATATTTCTATTTTATTTACTTTTATTTCATAAGATCTATAAATTTTGTGTATCTATATGTGTGTTTGTATGCCAAAAAGTGATGATTTTTTTAGATAAAAATGTTTTTAGGGTTTTAGTGTATAGATATAGTTTACTGTATGTATGTGTGTGTATGTGTTTTTTAAGTTTATGTATGTATATATTAAGAATAATGTTTTTAGGTGGTTGTTCTTATCTATTTGTATGTGTGTGTGTATACGTACACATTGATATGAAATATTTGTTGAAAAATTATAAAAAAGCACTTACTAGATGTACTTATTGAGGTTTGAAAAAGATTTAAGTTGATAAGTAGTGTTAAAATGAGTTTTTTATTTTTTTTATTTTTTGGGTTTAGCATATTTAAGTATCTAGTAATAAGTACTTTGAAGTGTTTTGGAAGGAAATCAAAGATTTATGTTTTTAAGCTTGTTTGAAAGGTTTTCGAGAAGTTGTTTGTGTTTTGGTAATTATATTTTGACAGTTTGCTATTACATAAGAAGTGTCTTTGTGTTAAGTAATAGTTGGTTGTGTGTAACAAATTTGTTGTGGTTGTTCGTTTAAGTCGTTGTTGTGTTTTATTAAAGTAGGTGTAATCTGTTTTGACAGTTTGGATGGTATCTATATATATATTTTTTTGAAGTAAGTTTGCACTTTAAAATAAGCAATTACAAGTTTAAGGAATGATCTCTAGCATTTCATATATCGGTGAAATTGATTCAGAGGTTGTAATGCTATACGACAAGCCCTTTTCGTTCCTTGTGTGATTATGAAATAAGCGTAGTTCTGTCTTTTGTTCTCTCATTATATTTCAAAATGCCGATACAGAATTGCAGACCATGCCACAATTTTTTGTTTAATTAACAGATTGTCACCTTATTTTCTTGCACATAATATATATATATATATATATATTTATATATATATATATATATATATATATATATATTTACTATGGTAATGTGTTGTGACCAGATGAATGTTGAAAAGCTGATGAAGATGGCTGGTGCTGTTCGCACTGGCGGAAAGGGTAGCGTTAGAAGGTCTACTTTTCTTCTTAAGCTTGATTTTATTATATGTGTATGTATATTAGTGTTTTATTCTGTACAGTATATTCTTT
Source organism: Erigeron breviscapus (assembly GCA_034093135.1). NCBI lineage: Eukaryota > Viridiplantae > Streptophyta > Magnoliopsida > Asterales > Asteraceae > Erigeron > Erigeron breviscapus. Next base: position 3,074,987 of record CM067171.1, on the reverse strand, counting down.
TCGTGTTAGTTTATCTATTCTAAGTTTCTTGTATGGCTTGACTTGCAGAAAGAAGAAGGCGGTGCACAAGACAACTACCACAGATGACAAAAGGCTGCAAAGCACTTTGAAAAGAATAGGGGTACAAGGAATTCCACAAATTGAAGAAGTTAACATTTTCAAGGATGACACAGTTATTCAGTTCTTGAACCCTAAAGGTACCAACTGTGAAAGATGTTTTATTTGTTTGCTAGGTTTTTGTTAACCGAATACTCTGTATAAAGTTTTATGCTTTTTGTTTCAGTTCAAGCCGCTGTTAATGCCAACACTTGGGTCGTTAGCGGTCCTTCTCAAACCAAGAGTATGTTCCCTATATATTTCTAATGCTCTGCCAAATCTAGTATGCATACGACTGATTTATGTTTTTGTGGTGCTTCAGATTTGCAAGATATGATCCCAAGCCTTTTCAACCATTTGGGTATGTGTAAAAATTCAATAATCTATATCTTCAATGCTTAGGTTTTGACTTCTTTTATCCAAAATTATTGAGATATTATTCGTGGATGATGTTATACAGGGGCTGATAACTTGGATAGTCTGAAGAAGTTGGCTGAGCAGATTCAGAAGCAGCAGCAGCAGGCCGCACCAGGTGCAAGTGATGGCGCTGCTGCTATGTCAACACTACAAGAGGATGATGATGAAGTCCCGGAACTTGTTGAGGGTGAAACTTTTGAAGCTGTTGCCGAGGAAGGACAGAAGTCATAGGATACTTGTTATGTTGTTTTTGGGTTTGGTAGGAGTACTTGTCGTTATGCATATGTACGTTTGTTAATTAAATTCTGAACTTGCAAGAAGAGGTTTTTTTATCTCTTTATTTATCTTATGAGCAAGTCTTTAGACATGAATGCAATTTTTAATAACAAGTAATAGCTCCTTTATTGCCAACAAATGACATTTGTTACAACTAATTTAATGTTTAAGAGACAATCATAACTTATGATACTTTAGCTCGACTGATACATATTTGAATTTGCTCACTATGCGAGTGAAAACTCATAAATAATCAACACATTTCAAGACATCTCATCTCTAGACTATGATCTCAATAGACCACTTGTACATCTCCTCTTGAGCCAGTGGTACCATGACAGTTACTAATCCATTTGAATCATTATAGTCGAACTTGGTATCAGTACCATCCACAGTACACTTGAGAGGGCGTTGTGATGAATAAGCTCCAAATCGACCACGTCCTCGTACTTTTAGAGCCACTGTTGCAGTTACTGGTGGGTTTTCGAGTAGAGGGTTGGACTGGTCGCCATGGACAACAGATTTTGGAGCTGCGTGGACTTCAAATTGCTCCACCGCGCCGCCACTATTGAACATGTCGAGCAAACCTATTGGTGCAACTGATATGTTATCTGCTACCTCCTGTTAAATGAAGAAGAAGTAAGTTCAGTTCATTCAGTAAAAATAATTTATGTGGATATGTTGCGGTCCAAGGTTTGAAAGAGACTAACCTTTAAAGGACAGAAATGGAATAGTTCATACTCGAGGACCTTGAGTGTTACAGGTAAAGATACACCTTTTGGTAACCGAATTATCTCCCCTGAAAAATCGAATATTCATGATTACTGTGAACTCCTCATTCCGATTTCAAGTCATGAAACTCTTGAATCATTTTATTAAAGTTTTAAGATTGTTAGTGATATTATGTTATTTTGTGAACATATTTGACTCACCAATTGTTTTGCAAGGATAGATGAATTTTGGTCAGAAAGTGTTATGGGTCAGCTACCTGGTCATTTCGTGCCCAATTAAAAGAATTATCCATTTTGACTTGTTACCCGACCCTTAACTTTTGCCACGTTAGGAAGTTTGAAATGGTATGTTACCTGATCTTTGACAATACACCACCGTTTCCCCATGCCAGTCCTGACCAGCTACCTGACTTAGGGAGTCCACATCAGTGGATTGAACAGAACCAGTAAGAATGCCAGGAGATGCATTATGGATACGGGTTTTCTTTTCGACTTTGCACCAACCGGCACCCTGGCAGTTGAATACACCAACTACACCTGTGCACTTATTCACATTCCAAACCTTAAGCAAGCTGCAGAAACATTAGAGTCAAAGTCAACTTCCTTAAATGTAATGGCTATAGCAAGAATGATTAACTAAATTTGGGAATAAAGAGCAAATACCTGATCCCGTCTCTAGCTGGATCAGCAAAAAGACAATCGAGTGTTGGTCTTCCGGGCAATTGGGCACGAAGCACTGACCCATCTGGGAGGACCAACTTCTTTAATAGATCAAAGTTGTGGTTGCCAGGCTTGTCACTAATTAAAAAAAATCCAATTTAGTGTATGGTCTTTTTCATGTTTATATCCTAAAGCTTTATGAAAAAGAATAAGAAACATGATTAAATACCTAACATAAATGGCACCTCCACCAATAGCTCGGGCTGCAGCATGATAATCAGCAGCTGGATGAAGGCTCTGCATATTTGGTTAGTGAAAAAAGAAAACAACTTAGCTAATACATCTTACCAAAAAAGAAGCTTTTGGATAATTTGTGTATTTACTAATGAATGGGTCGATTTGGGTTATCTTTTATCTCTATATAGTTAAATAGGTAAATCAAAAAAAGCTTGGCTTGAAACCTCATAGTTGATTTAGTTTCTGTAAAGTCATAATTCACAGAGTAGTTACTTTTTCAAAAGACATTAAACGTTTGGGACAAAAAGGGGTCAAGATGGCCCGTTTTGACCTGTATCAGAAATGTAGCCATTATGACCAGTTATCAAAACCGCCCATTTTCTGCCCTATAGCGAATTACTTACATGGAACATGTCCCAATCAGGTTGCATAAATTCCCCAAGAAATAGTGTATTATAAGCCACGGAAGAAATATGGATGGTATGAGAAGCAGGGTCATGAGGATAGAAGTCATCAGAGGCTCTAACAATTGCAGTTTGTTTAGCACTGTAGAGCCCATCAGTATTATAGCACATACAAGCAATACATCCATTATCTTTGAAGTTCTTTGAAATCGAAGCTTCAAGAGCCTGGATGTAGCTTTGTGTAAGAGAAACTCTACCACCATGACCTGCCCCGAGAGTTTCAATTATATTTTGAACATCGACTTTGACTCCATCAACTCCACATGAAGCAAGGTACGCATGAAGCTCATTGTAGAAATTGAAAACCTTTATGGGGTGCACCAGACCCAGTCCATGGACCGAAAGGTTGTCCATGACTATGTCTGGCTGGTTTCCTTTTACACCTGGTGACTGAACTGGGTATGCCTAGTCAGGTCATAATGTTCCATCCCAGCCACACTTGGGTTGACCCCGCCCCAGTAGCCTGCAAGAGCATGCCAAACATATACGTACCTGCAATAACCCAAGTGAGTTTTCTATGGCTGGCAATAGGCCAAATAGTGAAAGAGGCATGTGATAGTCGCCAAAAGGCTATATGCAAGTATAATATCAGTAATGCAGTTAACTATTTACCATGTTCATGTGATAATGTATGAGTGACTGTAGTACTGTTACATTTTTCTTGTTCTGCCTTCCTTATACATGAACTTACATATTCTTGAATGTTATATATCAAGATATCAACTTCTCTTAATAGTTTAGAAGTAGCTCGTTTGATACTTAAAGCTAAGTATGTACCGTTTTTCACCTAATCTGATCAGTTAACTTTTAGAAGAGTTGAGCAATAGAAGAAAAACTTAACAAAGTTATAGTGAACATACTTCACTTTATGATTTTCCTTGGCTTCATCTATGACATGCTTTAATCCCGCCGCATGGTCATCTTTCTTCTTTTGGAATTTTTCATTCTCTTTGATTCCTGTTAATCTGTTTGCAAACCTGCAAGATTTATTAAGGCCCAAGTCAACTTAAGCAATAAAGTAATTCTTACATTGAGAAAAAGGTAATTATGTTGATTGGATTACTTACTGTGCTCCTTCTTGTACAACAACATTGGAGTCCTTGTTCTCGTTACCAATCTGTTGCCAACCATCATCTATGATTAAGAACCGTGGTGGAGTCCCTCCTTCTGATAAACTGCAATAGCAAACCGTAAATGTTCATTTTTTAAGCCCGGGCTCTCTTTACCTTTAAAAATTGATGTGAGAACTAAATTATGAAGTACCAATTGAAATTACCTTTTGAGACCTTCTTCAACGCCCTCTGCAGTGACTTCAGTGTAAAACGCATCCCACGTGCACCAGCCAAACCAGTCAAGTAATCCGGGTAACTATTATTTCAACCAACAAAGTTGAACAAGTTATAAAAACGAAAAGAGAAAATAAGACATAAATCTAATCTCATTTAGGAAACTTTAATGATATGAGCTTTCTTACCTTTTTCTTTTCTCTGTGATAAAATGTTTGCATATGGTTCTCCACAGCCCTGTTCAGAAACACAAATTTACTTGAGATATCAAGAAAAACCTTAGTGATATTTTATGATTTCCTACATCCAGATTAAGTTTTTCTTATTTGTAAAATTTTAAATATCCGCGTTAAAATCCAACAAAATTACACAAAGTTGATAAGTGCACTTACTTGACAGCCTGGTTAATGACCTCAAAGGGATTTGTTCCAGCATGCATATACACAAGGTTAAGCCCTTGGTTAGTTTCAACTGCATGGTCCCCTGAGTAATAGCAACCATATGCCAATAGTTAGTTAAACCATAAGTTACTTAGGCATTCAAGGTGTTACTGTGTGATCAGATATGAATAATATCCTTTATCAGATTAATGTACTAACCACTCTCAAGGGAAATCCCTAATTCATTTTTGTCGTTGCCTTGAAGAACAGCCCGGAATTGGCCTTCCAGGAGAGGAAGAAATACGGTATAGATTGTGGGACTATTATCATTGTTGTCCTTGCTCTCCACAAGCATAAATTGTGTCTCTAGAGGAATATCCTTTCCACATGTTCCCATTCTTTGAGTCATCCACCATAGCTTGAAACGAAAACAACACATAAATCGTAGATCCCTGTTGCAATTGAAAATCAAAATCGACGTTTTCAAAATATTAGATATTTATCAAATATCATACTCCTCCGTCCCATTTTAATTGTCCAAATTTGACTTTGTGAGTCTTTTCCGTTCAACTTTGACCGTAAATATTTTTGTTTTTGTTACATAATACTCGATGGAAATTGTATCAATGAAAGTACATTTGAAACTCAATCTATTTATACATTCTATATCAAGTGTTATATAACACAAACAAAAATATTTATGGTCATTATTGAAAGTAAAAGACTCACAAAGTCAAATTTGGACATTTAAAATGGGACGGAGAGAGTATGTTTTTTGCGGACTCTCCAAGGGAATGCTGGGGTGGCAATTTGTGTCAGGTTAAGGTTAGCAAGTTTTGACATATATATATCACACATGAACATGACCCATTTAGTTAATAGTGTAGAAAACAAATATCCAACCCAACGCAGACAAGACCTGCATAACCTTAAATAGGCCAAACGGGTTGGGGGTTGTAAACAGGTGGGTCATGTAAACATTTTGTACATTGGTAGTAGTCGGATCATATATGGGTTTAACAGTTTGTAAACGAGTTGGGAGGTTGAACTTATATATAATTTAGGGCTGTCAATATTCGACCCAACCAGAAACCCGACTTGAAACACATTTAGACACAACCCTAACCCGTCTACTTTTATGTCGTGTATTGTCACCCCTTAAGACTGTACCACCAAGGATTAACCAAAAGTTATGGGTTCAAATCTCATAGGAAATTGAGCTGAGTTATTTTCATCTCCAATAAATGAGACATGAAATTATAAAAAAAAAGTGTCCAAAACTTACTCTAAGACTCCTACAGGGAAAACATGAAGACTTTTGCTATTTGAAGATGATGCACCAATAAATGCACCAGTTATTAGCCCTGACCCTGAACCTGGAGTCAACACAATGTTTTCTGCAACTCCCTTAAGGATAGTTTTCCCATGAACCACAAGGTTTCCATCATCAATAGAAATCTTTGGCGTAATCGTCATCTTGTCACACGATATTAACGGCCTCTAACGATAAACTACATTTTTAACAAAAATAAAAACATAAGTACATTCCATTTTAGTATGTTTACATATTCATTACAGTAATAATACTCAAAACCACTATATTTATAAACTTGTGCCATGAAACCCTGATGTTAAAAGCACAATAATTCTAAACGGTTCATACACAGTAACGTTATGATGTCAAGGTCTATGAATAGAGTAGTTTTTATATGTCTTGTGTTTGTTTTCAAAAGAATTAGTGGCGCAGCTTGTGTTCATTTGTCTTCTATTTCTATGTAAAATGCAAAATGTTATAATTTGATATAACAAAAAATCATTACATATATCATTTTTAAGATGTAATATTGCTTTGTCAAAAAGGTTGCCCAATATTCCGAAAAAGGAAATCTTTGTCACTTGTATTTGTATTATTAAACTTTGTTGTGTTCCATCAATAGGAAAATACAAAACTAGCTACAACTCTTCAATATCTTTATGATTGCTCCACGAAAAGGATAAATAACCCCCCTTTTTTCGGGGGAAAAAAAAGTTATAGGCTGCCTTAATAAAAGGAAATCACATATACCGTTCATTATTTGATCTAAGAAACCGTATCATTTTGATCATAAGTTTTAGTGCATGTATCTAATGAATACATTTTGGGCTTATTCTTAAAAATTCATTTTCTAATGATTCTCATGAAATTTTCAAGAAACTTCAAATACACGATATTCCATAAACATATGTAGTTTTAAGTTAATACGATACTCCTTTGAAAACTTTTAGCACCAATTCACACATAGAAATTTTTGTCTAACCCATCAACTAAAAAGTCGTGCAGTGAAATTATCTTTGAGACATAATAATGAATATATAAAAAAAAAAATTAACATAGAAAACTATCACAAGTTTCAAAAGAAAACATTCTAAATAACCTCTTAATCGAACTTTTAATCGTCAACAGTATAAACTAACCTTTTTCTTCGAATTTATTCTTGAAAAACGACTTGTTTCGCTTTAGCTTCTAAAAATTAATCTCCCAAGTGACAACCGGCCAAAACCTCTGCTTATATATATATATATATATATATATATATGATCAGCACAGAAGAATCACACCTCGGATGTCGAAATGCGAGCTTCTTTCTAGAGATTTTGGATAAAATTAGCAACGAGAAATGAACACAACTTTATGTCACAATGTAACAAGTTTAAAACTTGGAAGACATAACTTATGGGCGGGGGTTTATATACTTGTGAAAGGATTACATGTCAAACAATTTCATGCCACGTGGGTGATAAGTATTGGATGGTTGTTACATGATATTTTACATATTTTTTCCTTCTAAATATAGATTTTTTGAAATGATAACCATGTGAACCGGTAGGCATGCCTATCTTTTAAGAAACCTTAAATTTTATTGTATTTTATTTTATGAATTTAAGATGCAAATGATAGAGAGTGCCAAGTTGGCAAGCACTTCTTTGTCATATGTCTAGTAGATTAGATGTGCTTTTTTTTTTTTTGGATTTTTTAGTGTGTTGATTCCTTAAGAAGGTCCTAGATGATAAATGATGTGAGTATATACAAAAATCACACTAGATAGAGTTATTCAAAAAAATGTTACATTGTTTACGACGAAAAAGAATTATATGTCAATATCTTATAAATGACGTTAATATGGGGTTAGTCCATTTCCTATGATTATGAGAGACGACTAGAGTTCACAAATTTACATAGATATATTTGAGATACTTTTAAAAGTTACCTAGATTTGGTGTGATATTTAATTGTTTTTATAATGTTATTTAAGATTGCTTGTATATATAAGCAATTGAAACAATAAAATAATAATAATAAGCTATCTCAAACACTTTGATTCAATAATTTGAGTTTAAATGCAACAAAACATTAAATCAGTCAAAAATACAAGAATAAAATATAATCTGAATGACTGTATATATATATATATACACAATACACGACGTTGATAAAATTATACATATGTATGATGCGAACAAAGATATAACCTAAATCATAAACACAAATTAAATCTAAGTTAAAATTTTTAGGAAGGTCACAAGTTGTAACACTTGCTAGTTAAACATGTAAACCATTTTACTTAGTTAAACAATTCTTTATGTATATATGCATACGAAAATGGAGTAAAATGATAACGTTTTCTTATTGGTATTTTATGGTTTAAGGAGAAACCGGCAAATACTATACATACAACGTACAAATGAAGAAAGGTGCAATTCTGAGTGCACGAGTATTAGTGGCCCGTTGAAACATCACAAGTCCCGAAGTTTCGTTCACGTGTACAATCCAGAAATGGTAGGTTCACCGCATTTTCTAGTCCATATATTATTGGATTGATTATATATTTGCACAGGCATCAATAATGGACCTCAATTATTACCAAACTATAGTATCAATCAAAGTAATTCCACGTAATCATTTCATATATGTCAATGGTCTTTTTCATACAACAACCGACCACAAGATTTCATATGAGCCAAATAGTAAGGAGACGTGATATATTTGGCGCTAGGTAGACCGGCCAGTGAATTTGTTTTTGTTAATAAATCAAATTTATTCTTAAAAGTAATACTTATTGTATGATTAGGTTCTGTACAGGAAGTGACAAGTTGATATAGTTGGAGGTTCAATTCTGGATAGAAGGAAAGATAAAGCTCAGGGTAGATTGTGTCAAAGACTAAAGATGAAGGTTGAGGCTGTATTTTTGGATCAATATAAAAAGAAGATTAGGGTTAACAATCCCTAATTTCATACGATCGTTTCTCTCACTCTCTCTCAGTTTATCAATATATATTTCTGTATATATATTGTATATCACTATTGTATATCACTTTGATATACAATATTTCTGGTTTTATTTCTGATCATCATCATCTGGATGATTAGATTATATTGTTGCTAAAGTTCCTTCGATTTGGTTGTAAAACATTCATAATAAATTCTAACTCATAAAACACTTTCTGGTAATATTTGTGTTATTATTAATATTCTTTCATGGTATCAGAGACACAACGGTGATTCTGTGGATTGTTGATTCGATTTTTTGGTTGATATATCAGATCTAGGGCGGATTCCCTTTGGAACCCTAGATTTTGATTTTAGGGTTTGTTCATTCGATTATTTTGGGGGTTTCTTCTGGAAACTTCGTTCTTCTATATTCCGCTGCTATTATTGGTTGATTCGTCTTGTTTTGTATCTTGACTAAGTGAATCAAGATCAAAACTAGGGTTATTCGATTTTTTTCAGATCCTGATTATTTCTTGACTAAGTGAATCAAGTAAATAATTAGGGTTCCTCTTCCTTCGGCTTATTGCACTGTATTGTATTCTCTATCTCTATTTGTTTATCTTCAATCTCATAAAAACAAGTTTGCTAATACTTGACCTGCCTTCATACGAGAGGTTAGGAATCCTGTCCCTGGCTTTCTTGTGAGATTAAGGTATATTTTCTGCAAAAAAATTTTATTTGAGAAGACAATATTTGTTGATTAATTGTGTGTTCTCTCTGCTTTCTTAATTGTATCAGTTTGTGCCTCTCTGCATATTATTTGGTTATTTTAATTGATTATCTGTCTGTTGTTTGTGATTTAAATTGATTAAAAATGGTGAATACTCCACCTGGTTCTGTTCATGGGGGAAATACTCCTCCTCGTTCTGTGCATAATGAAGAATCTGATAATGAATCTGAATTTGAGATTACTAAAATAAGTAAATTGGATTTTGGTGATCCATTGTATTTGCATGCTAGTGATACTGTTAGCACTCCTCTGATTGGTTTTAAATTGCTTGGTACTGATAACTATAAAGTCTGGGCTTGTGCTATGGAACTTGCACTACAAACTAACAATAAAATTGGTTTTATTGATGGTACATGCTTAAAATCTGTTGATAATTCTGTTCTTGCAAGTCAATGGGATAGGTGTAATGCTGTTGTGCTTAACTGGATACTTGGTTGTGTGTCTCAAGATCTTTATCTTGGTCAAATATTTTCTAAAAATGCTGCTTCTGTTTGGCAGGAACTTAAGGATACTTATGACAAAATTGATGGATCTGTTATTTTTAATATACATCATAAAATCAATTCTTTAACACAAAATGGTGCATCACTGTCTGAATATTATCATAATCTTACTTCTCTTTGGAAACAATATGATTCTATGGTTACTTTGCCTGTTTGTACTTGTGCTGCTGCTACTACTGTGAAGAGTCATAATGATTTACTTAGATTAATGCAGTTTCTTATGGGCTTGGATGATGTTTATATGAGTGTAAGATCTAATATTTTAACCAAAGAACCTTTACCTAATGTCAGGACTGCTTATGCTATTATTTCCAAAGAAGAATCACATAGGGCTGGGTTGAATAATAAAGTTAATTCTGCTAATGTGTTTTCTGCAAAGAGTAACTTTACCAGAAATAATACTTCTAAACCTTCAAAATCTACTTTTGATGCTAAAAGGACCTTTGATAATCATTTTGAATCTAAAAGAACTTTTGATAACAATGCAAGAACTTTCAGACCTCCAAATCCTAATCTTCAATGCACTAATTGTCATAAAATTGGTTTTATTGATGGTACATGCTTAAAATCTGTTGATAATTCTGTTCTTGCAAGTCAATGGGATAGGTGTAATGCTGTTGTGCTTAACTGGATACTTGGTTGTGTGTCTCAAGATCTTTATCTTGGTCAAATATTTTCTAAAAATGCTGCTTCTGTTTGGCAGGAACTTAAGGATACTTATGACAAAATTGATGGATCTGTTATTTTTAATATACATCATAAAATCAATTCTTTAACACAAAATGGTGCATCACTGTCTGAATATTATCATAATCTTACTTCTCTTTGGAAACAATATGATTCTATGGTTACTTTGCCTGTTTGTACTTGTGCTGCTGCTACTACTGTGAAGAGTCATAATGATTTACTTAGATTAATGCAGTTTCTTATGGGCTTGGATGATGTTTATATGAGTGTAAGATCTAATATTTTAACCAAAGAACCTTTACCTAATGTCAGGACTGCTTATGCTATTATTTCCAAAGAAGAATCACATAGGGCTGGGTTGAATAATAAAGTTAATTCTGCTAATGTGTTTTCTGCAAAGAGTTACTTTACCAGAAATAATACTTCTAAACCTTCAAAATCTACTTTTGATGCTAAAAGGACCTTTGATAATCATTTTGAATCTAAAAGAACTTTTGATAACAATGCAAGAACTTTTAGACCTCCAAATCCTAATCTTCAATGCACTAATTGTCATAAAATTGGTCACACTATTGAAAGGTGTTTTCAACTTGGTTATAAAAGGCCTAATTTTCAGAATAATTCTAAATTCTCTAATAATCATGTAAATGTGGATTCTAAGTCTGCTTGTTCTGCAAATACTATGAATGATTCTGCTTTATCTTCTTTGACTGCTGATCAAATATCTAAGTTGTTGAGTTTGATAGATAATCATTCTTCTTCCTCTCCTTCTACATCTACTTCTGCTGGTCTGCATGCCAATATGGCAGGTATGCCATTATGTAGTAATTCTTGGTTCTTTAGCTGTCATTCTGCATTATATCATGCTATTCTTGCTTGGATTATGGATTCTGGTGCAAACCAGCATATGACTAATTCTGAAAAATGTCTTTCAAATGTTGTTGATATTTCTGATCTTAATCTTAAAATTGGTCATCCTAATGGAACTTGTGCTGTTGTAACTAAAATTGGGAATCTTCATTTGAAAAATGGTATTGTTTTATTTGATGTTCTTGTGGTACCTGACTACAATGTGAATCTTATGTCTGTTCACAAACTTGCTAGAGATAATAAATTGTATATAGGGTTTGATGAAGATAAGTGTTACATACGGGATTTGTGTTACATACGGGATTTACTTCAAAAGAATGTTCTGGGGACTTGTAGTCAACATGGTTGGTGGTTTATACTATTTGTGTTACATACGGGATTTGTGTTACATACGGGATTTGTGTTACATACGGGATTTGTGTTACATACGGGATTTGTGTTACATACGGGATTTGTGTTACATACGGGATTTGTGTTACATACGGGATTTGTGTTACATACGGGATTTGTGTTACATACGGGATTTGTGTTACATACGGGATTTGTGTTACATACGGGATTTGTGTTACATACGGGATTTGTGTTACATACGGGATTTGTGTTACATACGGGATTTGTGTTACATACGGGATTTGTGTTACATACGGGATTTGTGTTACATACGGGATTTGTGTTACATACGGGATTTGTGTTACATACGGGATTTGTGTTACATACGGGATTTGTGTTACATACGGGATTTGTGTTACATACGGGATTTGTGTTACATACGGGATTTGTGTTACATACGGGATTTGTGTTACATACGGGATTTGTGTTACATACGGGATTTGTGTTACATACGGGATTTGTGTTACATACGGGATTTGTGTTACATACGGGATTTGTGTTACATACGGGATTTGTGTTACATACGGGATTTGTGTTACATACGGGATTTGTGTTACATACGGGATTTGTGTTACATACGGGATTTGTGTTACATACGGGATTTGTGTTACATACGGGATTTGTGTTACATACGGGATTTGTGTTACATACGGGATTTGTGTTACATACGGGATTTGTGTTACATACGGGATTTGTGTTACATACGGGATTTGTGTTACATACGGGATTTGTGTTACATACGGGATTTGTGTTACATACGGGATTTGTGTTACATACGGGATTTGTGTTACATACGGGATTTGTGTTACATACGGGATTTGTGTTACATACGGGATTTGTGTTACATACGGGATTTGTGTTACATACGGGATTTGTGTTACATACGGGATTTGTGTTACATACGGGATTTGTGTTACATACGGGATTTGTGTTACATACGGGATTTGTGTTACATACGGGATTTGTGTTACATACGGGATTTGTGTTACATACGGGATTTGTGTTACATACGGGATTTGTGTTACATACGGGATTTGTGTTACATACGGGATTTGTGTTACATACGGGATTTGTGTTACATACGGGATTTGTGTTACATACGGGATTTGTGTTACATACGGGATTTGTGTTACATACGGGATTTGTGTTACATACGGGATTTGTGTTACATACGGGATTTGTGTTACATACGGGATTTGTGTTACATACGGGATTTGTGTTACATACGGGATTTGTGTTACATACGGGATTTGTGTTACATACGGGATTTGTGTTACATACGGGATTTGTGTTACATACGGGATTTGTGTTACATACGGGATTTGTGTTACATACGGGATTTGTGTTACATACGGGATTTGTGTTACATACGGGATTTGTGTTACATACGGGATTTGTGTTACATACGGGATTTGTGTTACATACGGGATTTGTGTTACATACGGGATTTGTGTTACATACGGGATTTGTGTTACATACGGGATTTGTGTTACATACGGGATTTGTGTTACATACGGGATTTGTGTTACATACGGGATTTGTGTTACATACGGGATTTGTGTTACATACGGGATTTGTGTTCACAAACTTGCTAGAGATAATAAATTGTATATAGGGTTTGATGAAGATAAGTGTTACATACGGGATTTGTGTTACATACGGGATTTACTTCAAAAGAATGTTCTGGGGACTGGTAGTCAACATGGTGGTTTATACTTATATGATGATAATTCTGCATGTTCTAATGTGGATTGTAATTCTGCTCAACTTCCTTCTGATTCTAAACTTCTATGGCATATGAGACTTGGTCATCCTGCTGACCAAGCATTATCTGTTTTTTATAAAAAGTTGAATATTACTTCTTGTAACATCCGTAAATTTTGACCCATTGACTTTATGTGTAATATGACTAACAATATAAGTTAATGAAGTATTTGAGTCGTTTTATAAATTAAATGACTATGTGTTATATTCGGGTCGATAATATGTTTTGATCGGTGTTTAAATGTGTAACGATTGTAAATTGGCTAGAAAAGAGAAACGGGTCGGCCCGTGGGTAGTCCATGACCCACCAGCCACCAATGACCCATTTCCCTCCTTATCTCTTTCTCCCCCTTTCATTTCTTATCTTTCTCTCTTCCTCTCTTTCTCTCAAGTAAAAGGCAAGACCAAAACCCATTTCAATTCTTCACCTCTCTAACATCGATTGGTGTTTTGAAACTGATATAACACTAGAATCATCGCCATCTATACCACATTATCGCCTATACGAAGAATCAAAGGTTGAAGTTCTTGCATTTTAACCCATTTGACCTAATTTCGGGTTTGGGCTCAAGAAGGAAGTTTTGGTAAGTCTAATTCATCCCATTTACTTCTATCTATGTTAATTTACTCGTTTCTAGTCACCTCGTACATTTACAAGTTCTAAATCGCCTTAAAAATGAGTTTTGGGTCGAATTGGGGTTTGGCTAGGTTTTGATCGATTTGGAGAATTTGGTGATGTTATGGATGGAAATACGGGTTTGGGCAAGTGTATTTAGGTGTTAGAATGTCAAATGTATCATCAAAACGAGTCTTGTAACCTTAGATGTCGATTTAGGGTTTTGGTTCAAGAGAAAAATAGTTTTGGGTTCTTGTTTCTGCCCTTGCTGCTGCTGGTCGTGTTGCTGCCCAGTATGGGGCGTAACCTACGGCCCTGTGGGGCGTAGGTTACGCTAGTTATAGTTTGTTGGGGCGTAAGTTACGGCCCTTCGGGGCGTAGCTTACGCTGAAGTTTTACCTTACGCCAAAAACCCACTGTTTACGCCACTCAAGACGCCAAAGAATTGCACTTTAGAGAGCACCGTACCTTACGCCCCCTTTACCCAAAATTTTTATAAGGGGCGTAACCTACGCCAGAGTGGGGCGTAGGTTACGCCAGTTGTAATTTCCAGAACTTCTTGTTTGACCTAAATTGACTTTCTGGACCTTTTTACGCGTCGAGCATTGATCTAATTCACTTCTTATCTTATGTAACATTGAATAAGAGTCTTAAAAGTCATTTAACGTCGAGATGCACTTTGGAACCCTAATTAGGGTTTTGTCGAGAATTGTTAAGTTACGTATATGTGTTTATGTATGTTGATGTGAA
>CM067171.1:3054004-3058821 GCA_034093135.1 Erigeron breviscapus | reverse complement strand
TCCCTAACAGGAGAAGATTTAGCCAGTATGTGAAATACACATTAACCCTGTTTTTGTTTGCTGAACCACACGTCCTAACCCACTGTTAATTTTACAGAGGTTTATAAGTACCTGCAAAAGGAGTGGCTTTCTCCGTACAAGAAACTGTTTGTGTCTTTTTGGGTCGATCAACATCTCAACTACCGTAACTACACTACGAACAGAGTTGAGGCTGAGCATTCACTCCTGAAGTCCGAGTTGAAGGGCCGATGTACATTTCACAGAATAATTGAATGTGTTAATTCTATCCTCATCGGTCAACACACAGAAATCAAGGGACAACTGGAGGCGAGCAGAATTTATACACACGGTAAACACAACTATCCATGTTGGAAGGACCTGCTTTGTGTTGTATCTGTGACAGCTCTGGATATTATGGTTGAAGAAATTGATCGATTCAAAAATAAGATGGGTAAAGACTAGAGAAAGTGCGGGTGTAAGGTTCGGGCTAGTTGTGGGCTACCATGTGCTTGCCAAATAGCTTCATACATGCATTGCAGTAAGTATATTTAAATATAATTATTTGATGTTTTTTTAAATGCAAAAAATTTATATTTACTTTTAAAAAATGTAGGCAAACGTGTTGAGGTGGATAAGATAGATGACTTTTGGAAAAAGCTAGACTTAACACCGTCGACGTGCCTACCAGACAATGATCATCGAAAAGACTCCGACGATGACGAATGTATCGACGATTTAGTAGAGGATGTTAAGGTACAAATGAAGCAACAACCGAAGCCCCAGAGGAAAAACTGGATGTCAAAAATAAAAGACATCATCTATCCGGGGAGAACAAAAATCAAGGACCCTTCCGTTATAAAAAAATCACGTGGAAGACCAATCGGGTAAAAAAAAATGCCTCAAGTACGTGATGTATAATTCGAAGTACAATTAATTGGTTTCTTATATGTAAGTGCACCATATATGTTAGTATATTTCGAAGTATAATTAATTGATTTATTATTTGTTGCAGGTGCCCGACATTAACATACCGGCAAATACAATACCTTCCGCTCTTCAAAACTCCAAGTTGGTGCAATTTTCCCGACCGACTTTTCAGGATTCCATGGGGGCGTTTTCCGATCGTTTTTCTGAGCCGTCATTCTTTGCAGAGGGCCAGTTTGCTAGACACAATGAATACGTGAGCACCCAATCACGTTTCCCAGACACACAAAGTTTCTTCGGAGACCCTGATAGCCAACCACAATGGCCTCAAAGTGGCAGACACAGTGAATACGTGGGCACCCAACCACGTTTCCCAGACACTACAAGTTTCTTCGGATACCCTGATAGCCAACCACAATGGCCTCAAAGTGGCAGACACAGTGAATATGTGGTCAGCCAATCACGTTTCCAGACACACAAAGTTTATTCGGAGACCCTGATAACCAAACGCAAGGAGAAACGTCCAGCTTTGTTGAACGAATCTTTGGGGGACCACAGACACACAACTTCTTTGAGACGGAGCCAACGTCGTCTGACATGAGATCGTTCCTAACCCATCTCCCAGTTGTATTTCAACCTTACGTCGTCGGAATCAAAAATGTAAAAGCTGATGGTAACTGTGGATTTCGAGCACTGGCTGTTGCTTTGGGTCTACCTGAGTCCAAATTCGAGTGGATTCGTACTGAAATGCTTTCGGAGTATGAGTCCAACCAAGCATATTATAAGGAAGCATTCGCTGCTGAAGGGCCACTGGTACATAATTTGCTGCACTTGTCTTATCCCGAGGGCGGTCGCCCACAGGAATACTGGATGTTGAATCCCTATTGCGCTATGCTTCTGTCCAATAAGTTAGGTGTTATAATTAACTGTTTAAGTGTCCGTCAAAGCACCACATGTTTCCCTTTTTGGAAGGGGCCAGGCCAGTTATACCGTGATGAGCCGATATCAATTGGACTAGTATGGGGTGGATGTCATTTTGTTACAGTTTATTTACACAGGGACAACCCAATGCCCCGCCCCTCAGCTTGGGGAGTTAGTCAACCCGCATCGCGGGCCTGGGCAGAGGATGTGAAGTACAAAGACCGCTTGGCTGCGTACGAGAGACACGTTGAAGCTAATAAGGCACCTACGGGATTTTGTAATCTGACTAACAGCTTTGATATTTAGTTGCGTTATATTGTATAATACTTGGTTTGTAAGGTTACTTGATGTATTTTATTGTACATAATTCTTTATACTATTTAAATTATCTTTCTATTACTTTTAACTTTTTTTATAATTACTTTTATGTATTCTTTTTATACTTATATTTTTTTTACTTATTTTTTTTTCTTACATTTTTATCTATTTTTTATACTTATATTTTTTTATACTATATTTTTTTATACTTATTTTTTTTATACTTATATTTTTTTAAGTTATAATTTTATATACTTATTTAAACTTGTTTTATATTTCTTTTTTCGTACTTATATTTTTGTATACTTTTTTCTATAAGTATTTTATATTAACTTTTTAAACCTTTTTATAGTTACTTTTATATATATCTTTTTATAGTTATTTTTGTATATACTTTTTATACTTCATTTTTAATATACATTTTATACAAATTTTTTATTTACTTTTATACTTGTTTTTTTTTACTTTATTTTTATACTTGTTTTATTTATTTATTTTTATAATACTTTTTAAAACTTCTTTTGTAAATGTTTATATTACTTTTATACTTCTTTTTTTATACATTTTTTTTATACTTTTTTTGAAGTTTTATTAAAACTTGTTTTTTATACTTATATTTTTTTATACTTTTTTTTAAGTTTTATTAAAACTTTTTTTTATACTTATATACTCTACTTTTATACTTTTTTTATATCTATTTTTTTATGTTTCTTTTTTTTTAACTTTTTTTATAATTACTTTTATGTATTCTTTTTATACTTATATTTGTATATACTTATTTTTATATACTTTTTCTTTTTTTTTAACTTTTTTTACAATCTATTTTTATTCTAGTTTTATACTTTTTATACTTATTTTCATCTATATTTTTCTACACTAATATATGGGCATTATTAAGATATGGGCACTAAAACTAACATAACACTAACATATCAACACTAATAACTTACAAACATTATAATACAAATCACTAACATATCAACACTAATACTAACAATACTAACAAACCTATATATATATATATATATACAAAAATTAGCATACCAACACTAACTAATCTATTAAAAATCAATACCAATACTAACACATCAATATTATCAATTAACAAAACTATAAAAAAACAACAATAAAAAACGGATTATGGGCCGAATTTACATACCAATAAGCGGGATGGACGGAATCGAATCGCCGGCTGCGAACGGGATGGTGGCCGGAAAATTCGTTGCTGAAAGTACGGGTGAAAGCGGGATGACCAGCACCTGAACCGCGCCTGATGAGTGAGATGGTGGTAAGAATAGTCGTTGCGGAAAGTTGGCCGGAATATTTGGAGAAAAAGGGGGTGAATTTGTGATTTTTGGGTATGAAGATGGGAAAGTTTTGTGTGTTTTTTCGTTTGGATCCGGTAGAAAGAAAGAAAAAATAAGGGTGAAGTATGAAAGGGACGACCGGAATCTTGGCTGGAATTTTTGGAAAAAAGGGGGTGAATTTGTATTTTTGGGTTTGAAGAATGGGAGGTGTGTGTGTTTTCTTTCGGATCCAAAACAAAGAAAGAAGAAAAAAGGGTGAAAGAAGATAAGAAAGGGACGGCCATTAAATATCCAAAAATCGAGAAAACTTTCCGCAGCGACATCGCTGCAGAAAGTAGGTCAAATTCTAATAAAGGCGGTGGTTAGTGGAATGCTGACGTGGTAATACTTTCCTCAGCGACGTCGCTGCGGAAAGTGCCTAGTCGGGATACCCAAAATTCTATGGTCGGGGCACGGGCTGCGTATTTGAAACATACAAGATATATATTGCAAGTATCTTAATTAAAAACGGTGGATGTACTTGGTATGGGTTTAAACTCGATGGTACATGACTACATGTTATGGTTTTAAAAGATTAGTATGGTATTCACGCGTTGCGTTGCGCTGGTGACAAATAATGTGTCGTAATATCTTATAAATGTATCGGTTACGTTGTCGATAATGATGTATAAAATATATTTGAAAGGTTTTAGAAAATACTTTCTCAGTTTTTTAATAATGCCGAGATTCAATGACGCCTCTTAATTTATTAATCATCCTTTTGTTTTTATTACTGATACTTGATTCTTTCAAACAGGATTTTTGCTAGTAATAGTTATTAGGGCTTTCATTAATAGTTGGATGGAAGAAAAAAACTTATACGTTGTTATTAGTAAATTCAGGAGGTAGTAGAGTTTTATTGATGAAGTATCATTTTTTAAGCATATAACAATGTATTAGTGACATAGGGTTGTATTTACATGGATCCTTAAAAAATGGTGGAAACCAAGGGACAAATCTAAGCCCTTGGATCAAACAATCATCAAAATCCAATCAAACATGATTGGTTACTCCGGTGAATTACTCCGGCGACATTGTCCAATCATATTTGATTGGTCAAGCCAATCAAGCTTGATTGGTTACTCCGGCGAATTACTCCGGTGAATTACTCCGGCGACATTTTCTAATCATATTTGATTGGTCAAGCCAATCAAGCTTGATTGGTAATCACTAAGACACTAACGCCGTCGAATCTTCTCCGGCGACTTCTCCGGCTAATCAATTTCGTTTTCGGGTGGATACGGAACGGGCCAGAGGCCCTTATCCGTTCTAAACTGACCGTCAAGGGACGCATATGGGAATGGTATG
>CM067171.1:3029004-3049004 GCA_034093135.1 Erigeron breviscapus | reverse complement strand
GCTTTTTAGAATTTATTGTACAAATTTAATATGGTATTCACGTTCATTTATCTTTTACTTTTTACAATGATTTGTATTAGTGCGTTTTCACTCTTTTTCTCCCTGTTTTGTCACATTTTCATTTGTTTTTTATTTTTTTCATTTTAATCATATATAGTTTCTACATGATTAACTTTAGTTTTTATTTCTTCAACTACTTATAAAACTAATCATGTAAATGCTTATTATATTTTACGTTTGTACACGATAATAAATTTTCAGACACACGTTAAATAAGAAACAGATGAATTTATCTCCCGCCTTCATAAGAATTCTGAAAACAATGTTATGTCTCCCGGGGCAACGCCCGGGTAACATAACTAGTTATTCATATACGTTGCTATTTTATATGTAAAAATACCCAAAAGATTTATGATATAGTTTTAAATATAATTATCTATTTAATAAGCAAATAAAAAATAAAAAAATCTTAAAAAAAAGAGAGAAAAGTCTAGAGTAATTAGAAGAGAGTTTTAAGCCTAAAAAAGGCCCTGAGGGGTGTCAAGTGTACTCCCAACCTCCTCTTTTAGTTATATTATAGATTCCAAAATTAGTGTTCGCTATATTTTAGTTTGTCTTGAAGTTGTTGTTCAATACTAAAGATAGATTTGTTAAATGATTAACTATCCTGTATAATTTGAGATTAACTTTATGTAACTTAAAAAAAAAAAAATTTAAATAATTGGCTAAGGATAAAAACAATATATAATATTAAAAAAAAAGTTGGTAAGAAATTTAAGTGGTTAATATTTTTTATTGTCATATATAGTAGGGTATTATTTATAGAAAAAAAGAGCTTTATAATGAATTAATGATATGCATGAATAATATTAGAAATTAATATGTAATGTCAATGAATTGTCATCTTACTTGTCCTTCAATCTGACTAGTTACTGTTAACTATTAGATATATTACACGTATATTTCAGAAAAAAAGTCTGTGTGATATGATTATTATAATGTTATCCAATCTGACTAGTTATTGATTATTAGATATTACACGCAATTAAGACAAAAAGGCTGAATTGTGTGATTATATAATGTCATATATCCGACTAGTTATTACGAATTATTTAGATATTACACGTATTTAAGACAAAAAAGATGTATGGCATGATTATATAGGGTCGATTTGATAGGAAGTATTAAATACAGAAATTGGAATCATTTGATTGAATCATCAATCATTGAGGCGGATAGCCGTAACACTCTTAACCTCATGCCTCTTGTAAAATCATTATATAATCAACGATACATATCTTTCATTTATCTGGACATAAGAACATATCCAATCTATGTAATTTATATAGCATATGACAAATACATATTTTTTCGAACATTCAGTCGGGAACACGACATCAGGGAAACCTCACCGTACACGTACCCTAGACAACGAGATGTTGACCATAGGCCGTTACAAGTATTCAGAGGGAAAAACCCCAATGTTTGTCATCCTTAAGGATCGAACTCAAGACCTTAGATAAAACCGGGAGTGCCTCTGACCAGTTGGACTGACCATCATTTTGATCTTGTCTTTTACGAGTAATATTATATTTTGGACCTTTTGGTCGAGTTATTCATCTTTTAAATAAAGTTTATATATAAGAAATCTATATTCTATATATATAGGAGAGATCAAATAAGAAGGTTACTTAAGGAGAGAAGGTTGATTTTTAATTTTTTTTCTTCTTTATTTTTCATTTTAAATTTTTTTTATTTTTTTTATTTTTTTTTAGTGAAAACCTATTCCAAAAAAAACAATAAAAAATAAATCCCTACACATGTGTAGATTTTTATATCTTGCACGTGTAGATATCTACACATGTGTAAGTTGTATTTTTTTTAATTTTTTAATTTTTTAAAAAAATTTTGTTTTTTTTTTGAATGGGTTTATGTTAAAAAAAAAATAAAAAATATTAAAAAAACAAGCTAAAAAAATAAAAAATGAATCTTCTCTCCCTTCTCTCTTAAGCTACCTTCTCTTTGGATCTCTATATATATATATATATATATATATGTAATATATATATATATATATATATAATGTTAACTATGACATACATTTGACAATATAGACGTCACCAAGTTTAGTGACTTTTCCGATAAAATTTTCAAAAGAATATGTCTTTATACAAAAAAGTTTTCTTCATGCATAAAAATGTAAAAGTCACATATCGGTATGGGTAGTGATAGTACTACACAATTTGATAAATCTACAATAACTGTGCATTAAATACTTGTACAATATGTTATGAGATGTGTACAGTGTGGTAATTTATCAAATCATGTGGTACGAATATCAGATTGGTATACACTTATACGATGTAATTACGTGACGAATACAAAATCCTGACGTATGGTGTATAGCTCGCAACCCAAGAAAGGACGCCTAATTGGTAGGATTGAGATCCTCTAAAGTTTATCTCAACTTTATTGATAATTAACTCTTGGATTAAAATCAAGGGCTAAGATTTAAAAATCAAGTTTGAATTTTGACCTTTGATTTTAACCCAAGATTAAGGGTTATTCAACTTAACCTATAAAACTGGATAATTTTAGAGGATCCTTATCCAATTTTATATTGGTGTAATCATGTTTCACTAGGGAATAAAAGTTGAATAGAAAAGGTATTTTAAAAGGTATTTACTTCTCAATAAATAGAAAAGGTATTTACTTCTCAATAATTGGTGCGAGTAGGACCCTTTCAGTTGGGAAGTGATAATCGTACCACATTTTTTGATACATTTATCACATTGTACATGTTTTATAGCATACTGTACAAGTATGTAATGCACCACAGTGGTAAATTAATCAAATTTTGTAATACAAATATCACTTCCCCTTTCAGTTAGAACATTTTAAAGGGTAGTGATATTCTCACAACATTTTTTAGTCATCCACAATATATGTATATAAAACAATGATAGTTGTGGATGGTTAATTTTGTATTGTAGGAATATCACTTCCACATTTTAAAAAAAAAATATCTTTTTGAGTCCTAAGATATTTAGATTGGTCAATAACTTATGGATCCAAGAATGTTACATGACGTATTAACTTATGTTTAAAAGGAACACAATGCATTTAGATTGTCAACGGACAACGACTTGGCTATGTGTAACATCTCGATTTTGAGAAAGTGTATTCAAATAGCGAAACTATATTTATAAGTTATATATAAGATAAATAAAACATTTTCTTAGGGTGTGTTTGGTGGGTGAAATGAAGCTAGAAAATGGAAATGATTTAATTTCTCATGTTTGGTTGGCCAAGGAAATCATTGAGGCGGAGAAATTGATTTCACGGGAAATGCGATCCTTTGTAATTTGATTTCCATCCAAATAGAGGAGATATTGGATTTCTTAACCATCATTTCTCCATGTTTTTTTAAGGAGAATTCACTGACTCAAAAAAAAGAGGTATAAGGGGTGAGCAAAAACCGAACCGAAAACCGAAAAAACCATAAAAACCAAAAAACCCGAACCGAAAAAACCGAAAACCGAAAAAACCAATGGTTTTCGGTTTTATTTTCTAAAAACCGAATGTTTTGGTTCGGTTTTGGTTTCATATGAAAAACCGAACCATAAAAACCGAACCGAACCAAAAATATATATTGTTTATATTATTTTGTATTTATATCATTTTATACTCATTCTCATTAATATATTAATATATTTGCTTTTGTTAGTGTACAAAATAATATTGATTATATGTTTAATGTGAAAATATATCGATTCGGTTTAATCAATTGCAAATTGAAACAACACGTACGTGAAACATATAAATAGTTATATATGAAGTTATTTAAAATAAATATTTGAAGTTTGTTCAACTTATTTTGATGGATTTATTGTCATTGTTGTATTGTTTTTGTTACTAATATTGTTCCGATAAGTTATTGAAGTTGTAGTATAATCATATGGTATAAATTTTAATCTTTATCAAGTTGGCTCAAACCAATAAGTGGTTAAAAACCGACTAAAACTGAAAAACCGAACCGAAAAAGATCCAAACTGAAAAAACCGAAACCCAATGGTTTTAGATTTCAAAAACCGAATTATAACCGTTCGGTTTTCGATTTTAGTCAAAAACTGACCCAAACCGAACCGTACTCACCCCTTGTATATCACGTGCAAGTCACATTACTTACCCAATAAAATTGTTTAAAAAACCCCAGCCGCCCTATTCATCTTGCAATTTGGGATTATTTTTTTTGTCTTCTTCGTTATAGGTTGTTGTTTCTTTATCTTTTAAGTTCACCACCAATTGATCTTCTTCCTTCCTTTCCTTACAAGTCATAGGTTGTTATTACGATTTCGTTTCAGATTTTGGGATTTTTGCTTTATGAGATCTCTGATTTTGTGTAACTTATTGTTTAGTTTTAGTGTTTCACTTCAATTATAATATATGATTAGGTTTATATAGATTTTCTCCATACTTGATTTTGCCCAGTAAACATAAAATTTGATTGGCATTGTTATCAATTAGATAGTGTTTCTCAATATTAATCATTCTAATTGTTATATTAAATGGGTTCTGAAGAAGTTATAATCTCACCTAACCAAAATATCAAGAACAACATAAAGAAAGCAATATTAGTAATTGTTATATTAAATGGGTTTTGAAGAAGTTATAATCTCACCTAACCAAAATATCAAGAACAACATAAAGAAAGCAATATTAGTAGCAGCAGCAGAACAATCGAAACATAACTAACTGGGCTTTGGCTTTTCAAATGTTTTGTTATTAAAGATTACTCCATATTGTATATGGTAATTAATCACTTTGCCAACTCACTTAAGAACTTGAAAATGTCTTTCGATGATGTTACTAGTAATTGCTTTTTTTGTTGTTTTTTTATGTTATTAGTCTTAATACATTGTTACTGGTATTTTTGTCATTGCCAACGAAGTTTCATTTATCCATCTTGGTCAAACAAACAATGGAGCTTATTTCTTACTGAATTCTCATTTCCTAGCTAATTTCATTTCCCTACATTTCTTTTCTCTACTTTATTTCATTTCTAAGTTTAGATATTTTAATAAAATATTTGTGAAGATAGAAGGATAAAGTGTACCGAGTAGTACAAAACTACAGAATATACCCCAATCAAATTTAATACTACAATGATCTCAGAAAATAAACACATTATCATAACTTGCAGGTCGAATATTTTGTACTTTGAACAATTACATAAGCAACATTTGCCCAACATGATACATATTTACAACCATAAAAAAAAAGCCCGTAAAACCTTTCTTTACTCCCTATTAAATTTAAACCCGTGAAAATAAACATAATAAAACACATGCGAAACTTAAGACCATCTCCAAATAGAGATAGCGTCGCATATGTAAAAATAAAATGAATAAACCCCCAACAAAATATTACAAGAATCGAAAATGCTCATATATAAGAACATATAACTGTGGTTAATTACCGGAAATCTGTGTTTATCTTCCCCTACTTGTCAGCTACACGAATTGACCCGTCTCTGAACAACTTCAAGCTAAGATTATTGTAACGCTCTCGTGAGTATTGTCTAGATGCTTTCCTCCAATCCGTTCCCGCTTTCATCATTGCTGTGAACTCCTCGAAACTTATTTTTCCATCCTGCAAGTGACAAAGGAGCCATTAAGTTGTGTTTCATTTTTTTCTTTTGTAGTGTAAATGTGTAATTGTGTAAAATCCCCCAGGCCCAATATGTAGAACCACAGGGAAAATTATTAGTAGGCCTATTAGCCATAACTTTGTTCCATGAATCTTTTCTTTTTGTTGAACTAATCCATTAACTAATGAGTGGTTCAAGTTGGGTTATGTTAATCTCTAACGGGTAAAATGAAAAGATTTAGCTCAAAGAAAAATGGGTCAAATCGAAAGAACGGGTCAAATAGGTCAAAAAGCATCCAAAGTGTATTTTTAACGCATAAAAATATAACTCACTTGAATCAAGATCTTAGCTTATTATTGAAATGATAAACCTTTTGGAATTAAATTTGATAAAAGTGCTTTGGGTCAACAACACACCTAACCCCGTAACAAAAATTAGTCCGGTTGACAACTTAACCGACATGCTGGCCCGACACATTTTGCGACCTCCACACTTAAATTATTTATATCTAAAACCATGTGGGGTAGGATGCTACGTTTCGGTTTCCTGTTAGGTGGTTATTGGGATTCGGATTATGTGAACAATGAATGAATTCAACAAACCTTGTCTGTGTCGACGTCATGAATAATGGCTGCAATGACTTCTTCATTGTTGGTTTCAACTTCATCTGCTAAAGCTTCCCTTAGCTCTTCAATCTCTATGTATCCACTTTTATTTTGATCAAAAAAAGCAAAAGCATCTTTAAGATGATCATCATTACCCAACTTTCTAAGGTGAACGGAAATTGCAACGAATTCTCCATAGTTTAAGTACCCATCTTTATCAACGTCTCCCTGTATACATGAATATCTTCCATTACAACTGAAGTCCAAAAAGGAGTCTAGTATTGAATAAAACTTCTTTTCATAAAAATTTCTCGTAACATTTCTCGTTTAGTTTTATTAACATCAAACGTTGTTATAGAATTACCTACTCTAGCTTAAAGGGTCTTTATATGCGCACTTTAAAGTGGTTATATGATATTGGTAGTAAAAAGTCGCAATTAATTACTCCAAATGATCTGTTGATAATCAAACAATACAAAGAGAAAATGATACTTACAGCATCCATAAGTATCTGAAGGTCTGCATCCGGCATTTGTTGTCCAAGCTTCTGCATCCCTGCTTTCAACTCAACAATGTTAATCTTCCCTTGTTTGCTAGTATCCATCATATCAAATCCTTGCTTTATTCGTGCCACTTCCTCTGCTGATAAATGTTCAGCAATCACCTGTGATTATGTTATCATAAACACTTTAGTATAACAGCATCCATAGAAAGAAAACAAAGCGAGAAATCCGCAAGATAATATAACATTTAATGTACCCTTAAAGCTCTCTTCTTAAGCTTGTTCATTACAGAAAATTGCTTGAGTCTTGCTTTAACGGTTTCACCTAACGAAACATTTGGAGCCTTTTTGGCATTTTGTATCCATGGATGATCTGTAATCATTAATTCATTAATTATTTGTAGAGCACTTGAAAATTAAAGAAAAATGGCTACAAAATCACCAAAGGTAGAGGTGGCAATTTCGACCAGTTCACATTTGAAAAATAGTGTCGAAGAAAAAGGGTCAAACAGGAAAACAACCGAACGGGGTTGAGCGGTCAAATATTGTCATGAGTGTGTTTTTATTAATGCATAGAATAAGACCTCCTATATCATTTACTTAAAAATGTGATTATTATTGAAAATAAACTAACTTCAAAATCAAAATTCACACAAACTATTTGTAAAAACTTTGGAAAAAAAATTATCCTTCGAGTGAATGCAATGCGACCCATTAGAAACTGTACATAAGAATTTATTCATTTTGACCAGCTACCCAGCTCGGGCCCATTTGCCACCATTATGCAGAAAAAAGGAAGTTATACCAAGAACTTCTTGGGCAGTAAGACGCAACTTCGGGTCAGGATTAAGCATCTTCTTGACAAGATCCTTTGCAGTATCAGATACCTTTGGCCAAGGATCCCTTTTAAAATCTACAACAGATCGAATAATTGCCTGTGCAACACCTTGCTCGGTTTCTGTAGTAAAAATAAATCGTGCGTTAAAAAACATAATGGAACTATGACACTGTCTGAGCATAAGTTTAATAGTTGATATACTTTTCACTAATGAATAAAACAAGAATCAAGTGAACCAAAAACCATACTACTAAATTTTAAATATTTACAAATAGAGGTGGTGATTTAGATCCACCCGCCTATAATGGGTCGATTATGTTTAATGTCTAACGAGTCAAACGGTTTAAGCTAAAGGAGCAAACTAAAAAACCGGGTTGAAGGTCTTCGAAAAAGTATTCAAAATTGTTAAACCTCCTAAATCGTTTTACAAAAAAAAAACAGATTCTGATTGTGATACTACTATTTAAGCCATCATAATTAACACATTAACTCCTTGTAACGTTTAAAAGAGAATTAGAAAAGTGATTTTGGATCGCCCCAAACACCCAACCCAATCTGTTATGACTGGTAACCTGACCACTTTTTGACTCGAGACTTTCCTACTTTGCACCCTCTAGGCATTAAAACCTTGGCAAGGAAAGAATCCTGGGATGAAATTTGTACTTTTTTCAACCTAATATTAGATGTAAAAAATCAGCCGGACCTGCCCAAAATGGAGGAACTCCACAAAGCAATATGTAGAGGATAACACCAGCACTCCAGACATCAACTTCTGGGCCATAGTTTCGTTTTAGGACCTCAGGAGCCATGTAGTATGGACTGCCTACAATCTCGTTGAATCTCTCACCTGCAGAAATGTAAGAGAATCACCATCTAATGCAAAACGAAAGAAGACATGAGCAACAATGATGCCTTATAAATAAAAAATGATCATATGTATATGTAATTACTCATGATCATCTTTACCTGGTTTGAAGAAAACAGATAACCCAAAATCAATAGCCTTCAAGGCTGCTGTTTCTTTCTTGTTTGCGTACAAAAAGTTTTCGGGTTTAAGATCACGGTGCATAACACCATGTTTGTGACACATCTGTAATAAGATGAAGAAAACACAATTACAAAACATTAAAACTAGAATAAGGCCAAACATTTATCAAAACTTCAACAAAAAACACCAAAAATAGTTAAGGATACAACAAAATCTCCCTTTCTTTATGGGAAACATTTATATGGTTCCTAGCATGATCAAGAACACAATGCCCAAAAAGGTGTACCAATAATTTTTGGTTTTTAAAACAACCGAGTAAAATATGCTCTTTTACACTGCAAACTTTTAAGAAAGTAGAAATTTGATCAATTCTCAGATTTCGGAATTAATTTCATATGGACATATCACATGCAAAACCTCAAATGTAGTTGCAAGATGGAAAAACAATTACCTGATCTTATTCATGAAATTATGAAATAAATTTCAATAACCTAAGCAACTGCCACCAGAATGGTCAACCATGAAAGTAACATGATTTAAAAAGGATTTAATTTTTTTAATCATATTATACTTGCAGCCTTGATCAATATGGTTTTCAAAGTAACATAAGTTGACTAATAATCTAATATGATCTACATGAGTACATGACTCAGTCAAACACATATCCATCACAATTTACCAAAAACGCAATAAACACATAAAATCAAAAGCTAACAAAATTTTCACCTGAATAACCTCGACAATGGTACGAGTAACCCCGGCAGCCGCCCTCTCAGTATAATGACCTCGAGCAACGATTCGGTCAAACAATTCACCACCCTCACACAACTCCATAACCAAATGAACAGCATTATCATCTTCATAAGTATCTTTCAAAGTTACAATATTAGGATGAGTTGGCATATGTTTCATGATCTCAACTTCTCTCCTAACATCTTCAATATCAACTCTAGTTCTTAACTTCTTTTTCGATATGGATTTACAAGCGAAAACTTCACCGCTTGTTTTATCTGTACATAAATAAGTAACACCAAATTCACCTCTACCTAATTCTTTACCAAGAACATAAGTTTCTTCTATTTGAGTCCCTGTTGGATCTTCTAACACATATGTTAATGGTCTATATCCATTAGTAGATGGAGCTGATCCACCATTATCTAAAGCAAATGGATTTGGTTTATTTTTCCCTTTTTTGTTCTCAGACTCATCAGTAGTTGATGGTACAGCACAACAATTGCCCATCTAAATTTACAAAAACATAAACAAAAATATCAATATGGGTATCACAGATTATAACATATTAGTACTTAAGAAGATTGAAATATGTCTATAAAGTTTACAGCTTTCTAAAATATAAATAAAATATCAAAAATGGGTATTAACCGCCACCAAAGTGGGCTAGTGGTCAAACGTCCTGATCTTGACCCTTACTTTGTAAGGTAAAAAAGAGTAGGAAAAAGTTAGGATGCATAATTTATCAAAATGGGTATTAAAGATTATAACATATTAGTACTTAAAAGAATGAAATGTATAAAAAGTTTGTAACTTTTCTAAAAAATAAATAAAATATCAAAATGGGTATTAAAGATTATAACATATTAGTACTTAAAAGAATGAAATGTATACAAAGTGTGTAACTTTTCTAAAATATAAATAAAAATTTCAACTTGGGTATTAAAGATTATAACATATTAGTACTTAAAATGATTTAAAATGGTGAAAAGTTTGTACCTTTAAGCAAAGGAGATCTTGTAAATGATGATTTGATGAGTAACTTGAAATGGGTGTTTTTCAGGAAACCAAGATTTGATGAAAAGTTCAAGAAAAATGAAGAAAGATTGTATCTTGGTTACAAAAATGGAAGAATAAAAGAGAGGGAGTTGAAGAAGACGATGAAAGTAGGAATTTTTATATCAAGGTGTATGAACTATGAACAACTCATACATCATTCATTGATATTGAGATGTGTTTGGGGGAAGTCAAACTGTCAATGCTTTTTCGTGGATTGTTCCCATGCCCAAAAAAAATGTTCTTTGCTACTTTGAGTAAATTACACTAATGTATTCAAGATTTAGTAGACACCATGATTAGTCTTCGGAGAATAAGTTTTTCTAGTTAGGTCCTTATACTTTTATGGTTGCCTTTTAGCCATAGCCCATATATGTGATCGAGTCTTGGCTCGATATGGCATCAATCGAGTCTTGGCTCGATCTCAACAACTTATGTGATCATAGATGTATGGCTAAGACGATGTTGAATACATCTTGAACGAAATGGTGTATGTTGTTTACGAATCAGTTCGTTTATAAATATTACAATGTATCCGTAAAGAAAATAGAATATAACAATATAAGGTTGTCGCGTCTAGTGAATCGACAATCATAGTTATTTATCTTCGGAGATATATTTGGTTTAGATGGAATTATGTAAAAACAAAAAAAGCTTTGACGATTAAGTTAATGCTCGTGTAAAAGAAATTGGAGAAATGCTCAAAGTCAATCCATGGTCAAACGATGTCTAATTGTCTATTTACATTTACATTACATAAAAGTACATATATCATTTATCCCTTTTTAACGAGATTTACCCATCAAATTACAAACGGAACAAACTTCATATATTCCTTTTTCAAATCAATCTAGAAACAAGATGGGATATTATTCTGATTCATCTTTGTTTTAATGGAACTTTTTTGTAAAAGCACGAAAAAAAGTTAGATCACCCCGCCTAATCAGGGTTTCCACCCTATAAGCCATGGGACCTGTTTAGACGCTCTCTTTTCATCCCTCTAGGGATTGATCGAAAACTATTGTTGTGACCTAAAATATCTTAGTAAGGCAAAGATTGTAATGAATATATCCTTTCATCCATAATCTTGTCTCCAAACAAAGTACCTAGTCTGAATGATTGAAAGATACCCATGTATTCAGAACAACTATAGGGTGTAGGTTGTGTTAGATATAATATTGTATTGTTGAATTGTAATTTAGTAAGTGTGGAAGGGGTATCAGTGAAAATAGGACTTAATGTATAAATACCTTTTTCCACTCCTTTTTTAAACGGCGGCTTTCATATAATAATATACATTCCTTAACAAATACCGGTTTTCCCTCAACACACATTACACACACTAAATCTAAATCAACAATATATCATCAGTCAAGCTCAAATCTTTTAATAACACTTGGTATCAGAGCAAAATCATCTTGGTGAAAGATCCAAATTCATTCCATGGTTTGATTTTGTTATATTTTGTGCTAGATTTTGATTTTTACCTTTTTAACGAAATTTCCTTACTTTTCCCTTTAAACATGTTAAAGTTCTCATCTTTCTATCATAAATCAACTCATTACATCCCTGTAATCATCCTTGAAAAATTTCAGAACCTAATTCCAAACAACAAAGCTTAAAATTGAAATTTTAGTTTTCTGTTTTATTTACCGGTTTTCGTTTTCTTCGTTCAGTAGTTGTAATACCGGCTTTCATTCTTAGTATTTACCGGTTTTCCTACCGGTTTTCATCAAAGTGGTAGTTTGTTGTGTGTGGTTGAATTTCGTATTTTTATAATAGGGATTATTACCTGTGAATGTAACTAACTCTGACAAAATGTCCATGTTATGTAAAGATCTTGTAAAATGTTTATGTAATGTAATTAACTTTCAAATCCTGGTTATTGGATGTACCCGGATATATGTGACAACCATATAAGCTGTCACGTGTAAGTTTTGATTGGTCAGGTACATCCAATAATCGGAATTTGAAAGTTCATTACATGACATAGACATTTTACAAGATCTTTACATAACATAGACATTTGGTCATAGTTAGTTACATCCATAGGTAATAATCCCTTTATAATAATATATGGTTTACACCAAAACCGATATTTGTTCTTATATTCATCATTTTCCAAACCAAAACTCTACCCATTTTTCTCTTTGAAAACCGATAATCATCATCCTTCAACAAAAACCGAGAATACTAAACATTTTATCAAAAACCGATATTTTTCCTTATTTTCTTAATTACTGTTATTGGTTGTGTGGTTGTGTGTTGTTGATGCTAAAATACCTGGTTTACTCCAAAACCGGTATCTGTTCTTATATTCTTCAATTTCTGAAACAAAACTCCGTCCAACCTTCTTCACAAAAACCGGTATTTCAAAGCATTTTCCAAAAACCGGTATTTGCATTAATTACTTCGAAAACCGATAACTGTTGTGTTAGCTGTGTGGTTGTGTTTGTTTGATCTTAGAATACCTGGTTTACACCAAAACCGGTATTTGTTCTTATTATCTTCATTTTACAAAAAGAAACTCCGCCAAATTTTTCCGTCGAAAACCGGTATTTGTTAAGGAATGTATATTATTATATGAAAGCCGCCGTTTAAAAAAGGGGTGGAAAGAGGTATTTATACATTAAGTCCTATTTTCACTAATACCCCATCCACACTTACTAAATTACAATTCAACAACACAATATTATATCTAACATTCTCCCCTTTGGTGTTGAATTGTAAATGTTGCATCGTCTTCACTCTTGGTGGGTCCTTTTGTTGAGAATCTTTGCTGAGGAGTAGACTTTGTAGCTTTCTCTTTGAAGAATTTTGTGAAGGCGAAGACTTGGGTTTCTTGTGGAATGCAGAAGCTTGGTATGAAGTGCAGAAGCTTGGCTTGATCTTGAGTGTGGAGCTTGTCGTGGTTCTTACTTTACAGTCATTGATTATGTGTCCCTTGCTCCCCTTCAACCACTCAATCATACATTTGTATCAAAAAATGATTTTTCATTTTAGCTCCCCCTCAACTTGGGCATAATCTTTGGAGCAAAGAATAAAACTATGCATAGTGCTCTCCCTCAGATGGGCAATTCATTGTGCTCCCCCTCAAAAGGATAATCAATCTTTCCCAACTTCTCAAAAGAACCTCATTCCACCAAAACAAAAACCCTTCTACCTAAACCTCATCCTACTCTCAAACAAATGAACCCATATTACACACCTCGCAAGACCAGACCTCCCCTCAAGCCTCTAAACAGCCATTGCCAGATATTCAAGGATTCCACCACCGGAATCATTCGCTATAGAGATCAATATGGCTGGTTCTCTCATACTAAACCCAACCCCAAAACTAAAAGCACTCATATTAAATACTCTCTCTCTGAGTTGTTTAAGTTTGCACCACGAGTTGTTCACCCTTGTGTGCAAAAAGTGTTTGACTATGCACAACCTCCTACTTCTCTTTTCAAATATCCAGTTGGACCCACCCTCACATGGGTTCCAACGTCTGGATTCAAGTAGGTGGTTGTGATTTGGCTTGTACACATAACAGTGTACAACCCGTTCAAAATCTGTTTAATTGAGACGTTACTTCATAATTAAACCTTTTCATTCACCATGTGTGCTATCAATCATTGTTGCATGATGAACACGTTTCACATGTTCATCATGAGGGGGAGAAAAGTTTAAAAGATTGATTATCCTTTTGAGGGGGAGCACAATGAATTGCCCATCTGAGGGAGAGCACTATGCATAGTTTTATTCTTTGCTCCAAAGATTATGCCCAAGTTGAGGGGGAGCTAAAATGAAAAATCATTTTTCGATACAAATGTATGATTGAGTGGTTGAAGGGGAGCAAGGGACACATAATCAATGACTGTAAAGTAAGAACCACGACAAGCTCCACACTCAAGATCAAGCCAAGCTTCCGCACTTCATACCAAGCTTCTGCATTCCACAAGAAACCCAAGTCTTCGCCTTCACAAAATTCTTCAAAGAGAAAGCTACAAAGTCTACTCCTCAGCAAAGATTCTCAACAAAAGGACCCACCAAGCGTGAAGACGATGCAACATTTACAATTCAACACCAAGGGGAGAATGTTAGATATAATATTGTGTTGTTGAATTGTAATTTAGTAAGTGTGGAAGGGGTATTAGTGAAAATATGACTTAATGTATAAATACCTCTTTCCACCCCTTTTTTAAACGGCGGCTTTCATATAATAATATACATTCCTTAACAAATACCGGTTTTCCCTCAACACACACAAACACACATTACACACACTAATCTAAATCAACAATATATCATCAATCAAACTCAAATCTTTTAATAACAGGTTGCGAACTCTTCCTTAAACCATTTTTAATCCGAAATGAAAATCTTAAAAACCGAACTAAGTTTGATAACTTTAAGTAATACTTCAAAAGTTTTACTGGCATTTCTATAAGACTTATTTATTTTTGTTCTTATTATATATCCACAAGGAAAATGTGTATGTTATGTGTGTTTTCAAATTGCTTTGATAAAAAGATTTACATATTATAATTTAACTAGTCAAAGTAGTAAAAATTATAATGATCTTTTCAATATCTTTTTTATACACTAAGTTGCTTAAAGAGAGGTCCCAATGGCCAATACAAAATGATAAGATAGTAATAGTATCATTTTACTTTCTATATTTTATATTCTATTTGATATAAAATGAAAGATATTGAATATTTGGTGTCTAAGTTATTAGCTGAACTTGTAATATATCTTATTTTAACTCGACAAGCTCAATACAACTCAAATAGACCTATATAAGATTGAACTTAACTATTTGAGCTTGATTTTAAGACAAAGGTTTAAGTTTGAACTGAAGTTTAAACTCAATTAGTTTGATAAAAACTCAAGTTTAAGCTCAAGTAGCTCAAGTTTGTAAAAATGACTTTATAAATTTTGATGGTTGATCTTAAAACCTAGTGTTTGAAAATAACTTTTACAGATTTAGTCCCATACAATAATTATCAAAATTTTGAAATAACAATTTATAAATGCACATTTAGATTAACACCGAAGTCTCTCTATAATTAAATTGAAAATCCAAGAATAATGCACGTGTGTCACGCATTTTCTTCTCCCAAAGAGGGTGTGGTATTTGGCAATGAAAAGAAATGTGGTTTTAGATGTCATTAATGAAACACAGAGTCATGTATAGACTTAAGGTTCATTTTTTGGCCACAAGTTGTAATTTATATTGGATTATTGACGTATAATATAATGTTATGTAAATGTGCCATCTTTTGTAGCGAGTGAGCCTATCAATATTTTAAGTTTTTGGCACCCACCAAAGTCCAAAAATAAGCATTATTTATGTTAATCATTATAAGATTCCAAACTACACAAACAACCAATAACTAATGTATATTTTAATATAACATAATACAAAACATGAGTAATTTTCTATATACACATGGGTATCTTGTGATAAGAAAGAAAAACAAAGGCTTTGGAGTTTTTTTAATACTTATGGTACCTATAGGAATTAGTTTAAGAATATCTCGAAGAAGAAGAAATTAAAAAAAGCCTTTTAGTATTTGTGTGTATAAACCTATTTTGTTTGAGAGGATGTATGAATCTAATATCTTTATCTTTTTTAGCAAAACTTTAGAATGAGAAACAAAGTAATAATTTAAACTCTTTAGTTCTTATAGAGCCATCAAACGTTGTCATAAGAACTAATCTTAATTCTCAAACAATGTTTAATTGTCTTTAGATATCACACTCTCATTAGCTCATTGGTTGAAAGGACATCCCCCATTCAAAAGGTCTTGAGTTTAAGTCTTGGGGTGGACATAGAAAGTCCCTCTTTAAGGGCTTGACTTGAGTATATTTAGGTTCAAGTCTGAGAGGACAGGGTTTACCCCTATTAATCGTCGTACCTTCGGACGGATTAGTAGGGGGTTTTCCCCTCATCGGATATTTGAAATAGACATTTCAACTTCGAGGGAGCCCGGACCCGGTTAAGACAACGTATGCTAGACCTCCCGCTGTCGAATCGCGACATGAAGTTTCAAACGAAATTCACCTTTCAAAAAAAAAAAAAGATATCACACTCTGGATTCTGGAACAAATTCGAACATTGATCTTTTTTTAGCAAGGTCCTCAGCAGTAATTTTACAAAAAAAAGTTTGTACTACAGGAAAGATATTTCAAGATGACCAAGACTCGAATAATGTCTTTATCATGTTAGTTTCACTTAATTTGCTTTTGAATCCAGTTTATAATGATAAACAATTTTTTTCTTTCACTTCTAACTTTGTCTTGTCATGTTTTATGTCACTTGGCTTTATTAATTCTATATATGTCAAAACATATAATCAAACGTCAAACATTGAAATTGTTAATGAATAAACCAAAAATTGTAATATCTTTACACTATCTAAAGATATTACACACATTTGCCAAGAGATGAGCCTATAGCTATTCTTAGTTGCTTTTCTTTGTTTTTGTTTTGTTTTGTTAGAAGCGAAATAGAAAACAACCTAAGATAATGTTGGAGGGGGTAGAATGTAAATTAGAGTGATTACGGGCCACGTGAACATTTTATAGTGCTGGGCTGCTGGCTAGGAGCAGAATTGTTTAGCTCTGGTCAACTCGGGCTGGCGCCAGATCCCCTCGTGCCACTTTTGCGGAAGAAATTTATTTTGATGTTTTTATTATTTTTTTAAGATCTTAACTATGCAATTATCATAATTATAATTACAGATAATAAAATTATATATATGATTCAACTTTATAGAACTGGCCTTTCTAGTAAATAGGTCCATGCTTTTGCGAGTTTGTCAACCTATTAAAACAATTTCTCTACTTTCTTTCTGTTATTTTGGTATTTTATAAACCTTTATGTTAGCAACCATGAACCATATATCATTTCACAAAACTAAGTTTGAGTCATTGAATTTTCTCAATTATGATTTTCACTAGCAGGTTTAGAGAACGAAATAATATTATAATGCGATACTTACATTACGAATAAATGTGATTGATACTAATATCGAAACTTAGAACAATACTACATACTAGTATATTATAACTTGTTCGCCAGTTAAATATAATGCACCTAATGCAATTAGTATTTACCAATTAGCCCATCGTTATCTATAAAAGATCAACCAATGTGAGACATTCTGGATTCATAATTAGCGTAAAGCACATGACTCTTCTGGTGGCTTTTGAGTCGCGATCATTTTATTTTGTTATTCTATAATACTATGATAATAAACGTGTAAACGAATGAGGTTTTTTTTTATTAAGGGTTTTCAAAAGATGATGAGTACTTAAATGCATGAAATGTAGTTAAAATAATCACATAATCGTTTCCTACCATTTGTTTGACCATCCTTAACCTATGAAAATTTCAACCAACATGTGCGTATCAACTCAATCCTTAATAGGAGGACTTAGTAGCCATTTATAGCATATGAATTATGATTACACAAATACTCTTTAACTTTATATCACCAAACATGTTTTAAGTTGTTATAAATTATAATAATAATATGAAGTACATTTGATTTACAGTTATTAAAAAATAATAATATACATATCATCGCTCATTATTTAACTTCATTAAAAGTCAAGTAACCATTATTGACTTGTTCAACACTTCAACTACTTCTTGCAAGTGACATTAATTTTAACTTTATTTTATGATCGTTTTCTTAAAACGTCACTATTAAAAATTAGGTAATCATAAATCATGATTATAATTTATTCACATCTATATCGGACACCAAATTTAGAAGCAATGCTTATTATATGTGTTTGTATAATAATTAAAAATTGAGATACATACAGATAACTTAAATGTGCTTCAAATAATCAAATCTATTTTGATTGATGAATTTAAGTGTTTAATAATTTATAAATATACATAAAGTTAACGTAATTGAGTTTTACTTCAATGTTGTTTAACACTGAGGGCATACATCAGAAACTCCAAGTTCAATATATAAGAACATTTTCAGCCCCGGTCCCTAATTCCAATCCCAACTCGTAGTTTTAGTTATTTTTGTCAGACATACCCTATATTTTCGTTACGTAAATAAATCGTTAAAATATTTATATAGATATGACTCCTTTTAAACAATGGGTCTACGTTATGTTTACCATAGTTACAATATCGTTTATATTGCATGTAGTTTTGGAAGATCACGTGAGCCAAAAAAATTTTTAATGATAAATGTTTGTCGTTAGTAATTTACTATTTATTTTTTTCTCAAATTAGTAATTAAAAGTTAATGTCTAGAACCTTCATAGAGGTAAACCGGCAAAATATTTCAACCCCAAATTTTTCATGAGATCTGTTGTGCTTGTGTTCCTAAAATGTCTTGGAAATTCTTTTACTTTTGATTTTTTGAATTCAAATATTACCTGTGTTCCTAAAATGTCTTGGAAACACTTTTTCTAGATAAGTAGCCATTTTTCTATGATATATATAATAATTAGAAGAATTTCTTCTAGATAAATTGCCATTTTTTCATTAATATGTAGAACTGTAAAGAGTGTTTCTGGAAACATTTATGAAAACAAAAAGGTTTGCGTTGGCAGGAAATAAAGTCAATTAGTGTGCACATCACCATGAATATAATCGACTAGACTAAAAAGACTGTATTTTGTACAAGATTCTGTATTAAATTGCTCAATATTAAGTCGGTAATCCATGATATACAAATGCTCCATCAAAATTAAACACATACATGCTACGAGTACTAGCCTACTACATTTTCTTCTGTTTTTTCAAACAAAATTTGTTCACTACACTTGAAGAATTGGTCTTTATTGTAATTCATTTCAACAGTTGACTTTAAATTTTTTTCAATAGAATCTATTTCTTCTGGAACATCAAGTTTGACCAAAAGTCTACATGTACAACCAACCACCCCTCATGATTTTTTGGAACTAATCTTACAAGTTGGGCAATTTGTATTGAAAACCAAAAGGTTTTAATCACCATTCTCGTGCAATATTTGAAAACTAGATTATTTTCCCGCGTAATACGCGAGATAAACATGTTATATTTTTATAATAACTGAATTAATAGTGAAAAAAACAATGTTAACTATATTTTTATAATAACTGAATTAATAGTGAAAAACATGTTAACTATATTTTTATAATAACTGAATTAATAGTGAAAAAAACATGTTAACTATATTTTTATAATAACAGAATTAATTCCCATCATTATCTTTTTCGGTTACAAATTTACACGGTTATGAAAAAAACAATTTTCATTAATTAAATTGTTTTTATATTCTTTAATTATATTAAGATAAACAATGTTTACATAATAAGTGAGCTCATATTACTCAAAAAAATTTTTTTTAGAACAACGTGTTAGTTGGTTAGACACTATTTAGAGAAAACAAACTCAAATTGAGTCAAATATGTATACAATACATGTACTTATGCACTTATGAACTTTGTTATAAAGAAATATCTATCGAGTTATGAGTTGGGTCATTCACATGTGTACGGGATAAAATGTTTATGGTATTTAAATTTTTTATATTTTTGCAATTTACATGGTTACAATTTAAATCTAATCACACCTTCATAACCTGATATTATTAAAATATATTAATAAATTAATAAAC
>CM067171.1:3021504-3026504 GCA_034093135.1 Erigeron breviscapus | reverse complement strand
AACAAAGATGAAATAATTAAATATGATCTAATGGTTCTAAATCAAAGATGAATTTTAACTATTCATATAAAGTATAAGTATTAATATTGTCATTTAACAAAGATGAAATAATTAAATAGCTTCTAGGCAAACCTCCTGGCTGTCTCTGCACCCCTACCTCCTTTATCACTGAGCGGTCATTTAGGGGCCTTAGCTGGTGATCCGGGTTGTTTCCCTCTCGACGATGAAGCTTATCCCCCATCGTCTCACTGGCCGACCTTGACCCCTGTTATTTTGAGGTCATATCTAATGGTTCTAAATCAAAGATGAAGTTCATCCAAGGTTCTTATTCGTTTAAAAATGAATTTAAGACTTTGTCATATATATATGTTTTTCGCCATAAATAAAATTTATTACTATAATTAAGAAGGATATATTTTAACTATTCATATAAAGTATAAGTATTAATATTGTCATTTAACAAAGATGAAATAATTAAATATGATCTAATGGTTCTAAATCAAAGATGAAGTTCATCCAAGGGTTCTTATTCGTTTAAAAATGAATTTAGGACTTTGTTATATATATATTGGTAGATGTACATTTTGCGGTCAAATATTATATGGATTTATTATTTCCTTTTATAAACAATAAACAATTATATATAATTAAACTGATAAATTATACATAATGGAATGTTGGCATATGCATAATATTAAGATATATATACATAATATTAAGATATATATACATAATATTAAGATATATATACATAATATTAAGATATATATACATAATATTAAGATATATATACATAATATTAAGATATATATACATAATATTAAGATATATATACATAATATTAAGATATATATACATAATATTAAGATATATATACATAATATTAAGATATATATACATAATATTAAGATATATATACATAATATTAAGATATATATACATAATATTAAGATATATATACATAATATTAAGATATATATACATAATATTAAGATATATATACATAATATTAAGATATATATACATAATATTAAGATATATATACATAATATTAAGATATATATACATAATATTAAGATATATATACATAATATTAAGATATATATACATAATATTAAGATATATATACATAATATTAAGATATATATACATAATATTAAGATATATATACATAATATTAAGATATATATACATAATATTAAGATATATATACATAATATTAAGATATATATACATAATATTAAGATATATATACATAATATTAAGATATATATACATAATATTAAGATATATATACATAATATTAAGATATATATACATAATATTAAGATATATATACATAATATTAAGATATATATACATAATATTAAGATATATATACATAATATTAAGATATATATACATAATATTAAGATATATATACATAATATTAAGATATATATACATAATATTAAGATATATATACATAATATTAAGATATATATACATAATATTAAGATATATATACATAATATTAAGATATATATACATAATATTAAGATATATATACATAATATTAAGATATATATACATAATATTAAGATATATATACATAATATTAAGATATATATACATAATATTAAGATATATATACATAATATTAAGATATATATACATAATATTAAGATATATATACATAATATTAAGATATATATACATAATATTAAGATATATATACATAATATTAAGATATATATACATAATATTAAGATATATATACATAATATTAAGATATATATACATAATATTAAGATATATATACATAATATTAAGATATATATACATAATATTAAGATATATATACATAATATTAAGATATATATACATAATATTAAGATATATATACATAATATTAAGATATATATACATAATATTAAGATATATATACATAATATTAAGATATATATACATAATATTAAGATATATATACATAATATTAAGATATATATACATAATATTAAGATATATATACATAATATTAAGATATATATACATAATATTAAGATATATATACATAATATTAAGATATATATACATAATATTAAGATATATATACATAATATTAAGATATATATACATAATATTAAGATATATATACATAATATTAAGATATATATACATAATATTAAGATATATATACATAATATT
This sequence comes from Erigeron breviscapus, assembly GCA_034093135.1. NCBI lineage: Eukaryota > Viridiplantae > Streptophyta > Magnoliopsida > Asterales > Asteraceae > Erigeron > Erigeron breviscapus. The sequence goes on along the minus strand of CM067171.1, from coordinate 3,024,317 downwards.
AAGATATATATACATAATATTAAGATATATATACATAATATTAAGATATATATACATAATATTAAGATATATATACATAATATTAAGATATATATACATAATATTAAGATATATATACATAATATTAAGATATATATACATAATATTAAGATATATATACATAATATTAAGATATATATACATAATATTAAGATATATATACATAATATTAAGATATATATACATAATATTAAGATATATATACATAATATTAAGATATATATACATAATATTAAGATATATATACATAATATTAAGATATATATACATAATATTAAGATATATATACATAATATTAAGATATATATACATAATATTAAGATATATATACATAATATTAAGATATATATACATAATATTAAGATATATATACATAATATTAAGATATATATACATAATATTAAGATATATATACATAATATTAAGATATATATACATAATATTAAGATATATATACATAATATTAAGATATATATACATAATATTAAGATATATATACATAATATTAAGATATATATACATAATATTAAGATATATATACATAATATTAAGATATAATATAATTTGTGTGTATAATAGCAATCTTTTTGGTATATATATAATTATATATAATATTTTCATAATATTAGGATTACCGAAATACCACTGAAATAACCGATATTTCAAATACCAGTCCTTGACCGAAACACCGAATTTTCGGTGAAATTTACCGAAATCTCACCGAAATTGGTCAAATTTCGGTCCAAATTTCGGTGGTATTTCGGTGGTATACCAGTTTTTCAGATTTTTTTATTTTTTATTAAATTATTTTTGTCCAAACTAAAAAACAACATAAGAAACACTAAATATTTCAAGTATTAACACTAATCTATCAAATATTGAAACTTTTAAGCTTGACTTTGATATTTAGATTGAGTATTAACTTAATATAATTGCTATTTGTGTGTATAATTGCAATCTTTTTGGTATATATATAATTATATATAATATTTTTCATAATATTAAGATTACATAATATTAGGATTACCGAAATACCACTGAAATAACCGATATTTCAAATACCAGTCCTTGACCGAAACACCGAAATTTCGGTCCTTAACTACAATAATAAAAATGAGTTTTGCAGAAGATAGTGTTTGGAAGTGCTTTAGCTGTTTGAAAAGAGGGGATTAGTCTTATGAGATGAGGGTAATAGTCTCTTAAATTAGTTTAAAAGGAAGGGTAACCAGGTAACTTCAATTTACCTTGATATCAGTTTTGTTGTGGTTGGTAAAATAATTAGAGACAAAATCTATTTATCCAAATATTAAAAGCTGACTACTATGACTTCAGGTCCCAATAATAAGATAATCAGTTTAAACATAAATCAAAACAACCCCTTAGAATTGCAGTTACCAGAGATCCGAGATCACGGGTTGACATATCACCAGACCATGGTCCGTAACTATCAAAAATTGTGTTGAGGATTGCTGTTCCTCGAGATGCTGTCAGAATTGCATTTCTAAGTCCAAGAAGCCCACGAGTTGGTATCTTATATTTCAAAAGTGTTGTTCCTTCGTTGCTATCAGATTTATAAAACAGATGCTTGTAATCAATACCATATTTGATAATCTCGTTTATATAATGTAAGGCAAAACAATACTGCGAGTACTGAATGACGAATAAATAGTGCATACCCAAGCCCTTGCATATCAAACATTTGACCACGCCTTTTACCGAGAAGTTCAACAACCGAACCCACATGTTCTTCAGGCACCTCAACAGTGGCAATCTGCGTGTATCATCTAATGAGTTAAAACATTTAATTTATGTATGGGCTGAGTCAGTCAAGTTGACCATAACAATTTTGAGCCCACAAATTATATGATTCATTAATCTGTTTAATGTGATTTTTTAAACCAAGTATTTTAATAATACCCCTAATATCATTTATTGATTAAAATGATCAAAGATGTAGTATACATTTGAAAATACACTTAGTGTGACTTTCGACCCATTTACTTTTAACCTAGTTTATTTACTTTATCTTTTTGACAAGTTTAGAAATACGGAGTAAAACATAACCTGAGTCAACCTACTCATAAGTAGATAGATCCAATGATCACCTGTAGCATAGACACATGTATTATATCAAACATAAAAAACAAATAAATGTACCTCGTAAGGTTCAAGCAACTTGTCATCCACTTTCTTGTTGATCACTTTAGGAGGTCCCACCATGAACTCGTAATTTTCTCTTCGCCTAATATAAGTATCATACGTAAATATACATGACATGCAGCATGAAAGAGGGTGGTTGTGTAAATTGTAGCATTCTTACATGTTCTCAATCAGTATTGTAATATGTAAAGTACCACGTCCGCTAACAAGAAACGTATCTGCAGTTTCACCATCTTCAACTTTCATGGCCAAATTTCTTTCAATCTCACGGTAGAGTCTATCTCTTAAATTTCTGCTAGTAACATACTTTCCCTGTAATTTATAAAAAAGGCAGATGATTCATTGATTCTACTTTAGGATGATACCATCGAAAAGCTTTTTAGACTTTCACTGACAGGGGAAACTTGGGTAGATATTACATGGCATTACTATTTTTTTGGATAACATACCTCACGACCAACAAAGGGTGAAGTATCGAGAAAGTCATTTTCCCTGTAGGTTCTTACACCCTAATGGCAGACAACTGTTTCCAACAATTGTCTCCCCAATCCAAGCAAGGGAAGTAAACAAATCATTTCAAAAAACAAAAACAAAAAAAAATCTAAATACTTGAA
>CM067171.1:2866504-3014004 GCA_034093135.1 Erigeron breviscapus | reverse complement strand
CTGTAATATTGATACTAATACTGATTTTGGGTTAGAATTGATTCGAAATAAGCAAGACATTTAGCTCTTAAATACAAAAACTGTTTATATCAATGTGATATGCATAATAGTTAACTCACTTGAATGTCAAAGAACATATCTGGACCTATAACCTTTTTAAATTCATTATATATCGTCTTATTTCAAAAGTCACCATAAATTATGTGCAGTTTTCTAGATTGATTGATTCTCGACATATTTTTGTAGCTTCATGTATCATGATTAGTACAAATTTATGAAACAGAAACAACACAAAATGTACATAAGACCATACGAGAGACATATTTGAAAGCCTACATAATGATGAGAAATCATACATATGAAGAGCGATTGAATACAAACAAGAGTTAAATTGTGAAACTATGGGTCAAACATCATTTTAAACTTTCCAAAACTTAGTGCGTCGTCAATCGTCATTAATATTTTTTCCGAGTGAGTTAATTATCAAAATTTATCAAGACTTCTGGATAAAACAGAGAGTTTTTACACTAGCATTATGGAGAAAAATTATGTTCAGTGAGTTTCATTGCATCCTCTCAAGTGTATGTAGCTCCGTCCATGTGTGGCAAACAGTTTTGCAAGTTGTAGCGAATGTGATTATGAAGTTTTGAAACAAGATGACATTCAATTAAAAAAAATCCAAATGTTATAGGTCTAGATTTGTTCTTTAACATTCAAGTGAGATAATTCGATCTTATGCAGATCACATTGATATAAATAGTTTTTTTGTATTTATAAGCTAAATGTCTTACTTCTTATGTGTTCGAGATTTGTGTTTATGCTGCCTTGCTCAAAGCTTTTCGAATGGTTGCATATAATACGTATAAGTTTCATTTGCGAATTTAGGATTTCTTGTAATGGTTTTCCGGAAGACCATGGCTAATGGGTATATATGTATATATATATATATGTAATTGTACCTCTATATGGATGGTTTTGATTTAATTGGTTAGATTGTTGAACCAATTGTGACCAAAATCAGTATTAAGATGTTTACCATATAACAACAAGGCACCAGTGGTCTAGTGGTAGAATAGTACCCTGCCACGGTACAGACCCGGGTTCGATTCCCGGCTGGTGCATTCATAAAAAAGCCATGATGAATATTGCGTTCCAATGTTGATGCTGGTCCCTCACAATTCTCTGATTTCTAGACGAATTTAGCAGCGCTTCTGAGCTTTCTTTTTTTCAAGTATTTTTTTAGTCAAGCCCACTAACAATGGGCCGGAAATCATTTGTATAATCCAAGGCCCAAATAAATTGTCATTTCGAAGGATGAAGATTAAATACAAATGAAAACTAGTAACACGAAAAGCATATTAATATTATTGTCATGGGAAATAATATACTTATCAAGTTTGTTAAAAATCGTGATTGTACTATCATTGAAGCTAATTTTGATTGAGTTTACGTAGGATACTTGAACATTGTAGGATCAATAGTAGTATATTTTAAACTTAATTAGTTGGAGTTCCAATCAAATGAGATTAAACTTCTATTTTGAATCAAATCTTATAAATGGATTAGATCGTGGGATTAATCATAAGATTGAAATATTGCCTAGAGTCTACAAAACTAAAGGCTCAGTCTTGCATATGGTGCATGATGTTTATATGACGTTTTGCCTTTTGAGCCATTTTGAGTTTGTCAAACAATCTATTACTAGTATTTTTGCTGATTTATGAATTACTACAATTTTATGAAAGTGATAGATACATTTTAGTAGGCCCTTTTGATCTCGATCTCGATCTTTCCATACAATACGAAAACAATCCTTGATATTTTGTTTTTCTTTTAGCGGATGATCCACGATATTTATCAAAATAATATTGATAACCTCACATCACAATTTATATAAAACTGTAGAGATATGTTTGTATACTGTAGGGTTATTTTTATCATTAGCTAATAATTGTTAGACTTAGCTTGTAATTAGTTTATTTTTCATTGTATTTAAGCCCACTTATGACTTCTTTTGAGGTTAATGAAATTTATCATTCTCCAAATTCTCTCTGTTTTCTCATGGTACCAGAGCTAATTTCTTGATCCATTTTCATCCGTTCATTCATTCATATTCGATCTTCTAATCTACTAATTGCATCGTTCGATCGGTATTCCATAGTTCATGTTTTTTCATTGTTCTCTTCAATTTCTTTATTCAAAATCTTTGTTGAACTTGCTGCCGTCATTGATTAATTTATTCATCATTCGGTTCACAAATCTAAAAAAAAAAACTGATTCATGTTTCTTTTCGGCTAGGATCCTTTGATCAATTCATTTATTTTAATTAATTCATTGCCTTTTGTTTTTAATTGCTAGCCGCCATTTGGATTGTTTCAAGAACCGAATTTGTTTTTTTTCTTTTTCGCCGTACATTCAAGTTTACGAAACCCTAATTTCCTTTGAACTTGATTTTTTGATCTTATTTCATTGGGCTTAATTCTTTGATCTTATTTTATCGAACTTAATTCCATGGAACTTGTTCCTGTTTAATTTCTTTTGAACTTAATTCCTTTGATCTTAATTCCTTTGACCTTAATTTCCTTTGAACTTAATCCTGTGAACTCAATTTCTATTGATGTTAATTTCATAGACCTTATTCCATTGAACTTAAAGATTTCATTGACCTTAATTTCTACTGACCTTGATTTCTAATCGACCAAATTCTCATCGAACTTAATTCCATTGAGGTTATATTCATTGACCTTATTCTCTTCATTGAGGTTGTATTCACCGTCCTTGATTAAACCTTATTTCTCTTGAAGTTAATCTCTTTGAAGTTAATCCATTGAACTTAATTTCTTTGACTTAATTGCATTGAAGTTAATTTCTCATTGGAGTTTTCTCATTGAAGTCAAAAATTCATTCATTATGTCATATAATGCACAATGGCTTCATAGTTGGTACAAAGTTCTCATTAATAATGAAGGGGTTGTATTTGGCATAGCTCCCAATGGGAAGAAATCAAAATTTTTCTGTACAAATTGTCGTATTTGAGGTCACTGCATTGAAAGATGTTTCAAAGTTCAACCCAATAATCATGAAAAGAAAGATACACCATGTGTTTCTGCGCCTGATACACCACCCGCTGCCACTGGAACAGTTCCTGCTGCTCCAGTATTTACTCAAGAGCAGATGCGTCTATTAATTGCTATGATGTCACAACATAATTTGACTCCTAGGACTGGCACAGGAGTAGATTTGTCTGCTGCTTATCTAGCTGGTAAACGATTCTATTTTGTTTCATCTTGTTTTGAAAAGAGTTGGGTTGTTGATAGTGGTGCTACTGATCACATGACACCAGATCTTCACATGTTTCTTGAATACACAGTTCTTGCTGAACCATGTTACATTGAAATGCCAAATGGTCAAAAGGCAAGAGTTCATCACATTGATTTTGTTCGTCTAAATGAACATGTCATTCTAAAACACGTGTTTCATGTTCCAGACTTTCAACTCAATCTCCTGTCTGTGTACAAAGTCTTACATCAGTATAATGCTTCCATCACCTTTACTACTGCTTGTTGTGTTCTTAACATTCCTACGATGCAACAACCTCTTGTTCTTGGGAACGTTCAGCATGGGTTATACTTTGTAGCACCATCTGACAAGGTCACTTTCTCTTACTGCTTCCAACACCAAGTGTTCAGCTCAACTTTGGCATTGTCGTCTCGGGCATTTGCCTTTCGATCGAATCAAATGTATTGATTCTTTGCAGTGCTCTTCTTCCGTGCCTTCAGATATTTGTACTACTTGCCCGAAAGCACGAATGAACAGACTTTCATTCCCTTCTAGTTCTATCAAAACATCTGTCATATTCGAATTAATTCATGTTGACATATGGGTCCTTATTCTAGACCTACTCATTGTTGGTAACCAGGCCCCTTTGAACTCTCTCAAACTCACAATTATAATTTTAGTATATATATGAGAATATGAAATATAAAGATAAAATTTGCAGAGAGCAAAATGGTGAAAGTTAGTACTTTATTCACTTCATAACAGGCTATATATAGCCTTTACAGGAACCACCCACTAACATGAAAATAGCAACAAACTCCTATTTTACCTAAAGACTTAGTAGCAGTATGACTCAACGTGCATCCAACTTATACCACTAAATTCGGTCAAAACAAAAGACTCATTCTAAAACTAAGAAAACGTGCAAATATGGCAGGAGCCATTTCTAATCTTATTCCATGCATTAACTAAATTAACTCATCTAGTAAACTAAGTCAAGATTAATTCCAACATTCACCCCCTTAATCTTCACCCACTTCATCCAAGTAAAGGCTCTTCATCATCCTCAATCAAGTTTGCCTCTTCATCTTTGTTCTTGCCCTTCCATTTGGTGCACTCATAACTAAAATGCCCAAACACTCCACAATCATAACAACGAATACCACTCTTGTCGCCTCGACCTCTTCCTCGTCCTCGTCCACCTCTTTCGTTGTTTCTTCCACGACCTCTTCCTCGTCCACTACTCTCACCATACCTTTGTTCACTTGCTAACAAAAGTGTTCCTTGATTTTCTTCATCACCTTCGAGCCTTTCTTCATAAGTTTTAAGCCTTCCAACAGCCTCCACAAATGGCATTTTTGTAAGATCCGCAAATTGTTCCATAGGAGCAACAATTGGCAAATACTTCTTTGGGACCGAATTGAGAAACTTTTGAACTATCTCCTCCTCTTCAATAGTTGAACCAAGACTTTTGAATCGAGCAACAATAGCACTTATCCTACCCGCAAAGTCATTGATTGGTTCGGTTTCCTTCATCTTTAGCTTCTCGAGTTCGTTCCTTAAATTTTGCAACCTTGCCTTTTGCACCCGTTCTTCTCCCACATAACGAATCTTGATTGCTTCCCAAACATCTTTCGCATTCTCGTGTTTGGAAACCTGCAAAAGAAGATTTTTGGGGAGAGTTTGATAGATTAAACCTTTCGTAGTAAAGTTCTTCTTCTCATCGACCTCATCTTTGGTTATGGCATCCCAATGGCCATAAGCTTTCAGCACGGTCTCCATCATGATAGACCATGTAGTGTAGTTGGTCTCGGTCAACTTCGAACACTGAAATGGTACAGCGGTACCTTGATCACGTACATCAAGCTCCTTACCTTCTCCTGACATGATTCTTTCTGATCTGCTTTCTATTTTCTTTCACTTCTCGGACTAGTATGTTACTGTAGTAACAGCTTAAACGGTCTTCTCAATCTCTTATTTGGTCTAGCTTTTCTTCGGTCTCTTGATGTGATAAACGGACTATGTTGCTGCAGCTTTCTCGGTCTTTTCTTACGGTCTTTCTTTCTCCGTCTGATCTCTTTGAAGCTGCTGGTTGCAAACGGTCTTCACGGTCTTCTTTCTTCGGTCTTAATTTGCTGCTGTAGCAGCCGGTCCTTCTTCACCCTCTTGGTGTGTTTTACATAAAGTAAACACCTCCTACACGAACCTAACCAGGTTCTGATACCAAATGTTGGTAACCAGGCCCCTTTGAACTCTCTCAAACTCACAATTATAATTTTAGTATATATATGAGAATATGAAATATAAAGATAAAATTTGCAGAGAGCAAAATGGTGAAAGTTAGTACTTTATTCACTTCATAACAGGCTATATATAGCCTTTACAGGAACCACCCACTAACATGAAAATAGCAACAAACTCCTATTTTACCTAAAGACTTAGTAGCAGTATGACTCAACGTGCATCCAACTTATACCACTAAATTCGGTCAAAACAAAAGACTCATTCTAAAACTAAGAAAACGTGCAAATATGGCAGGAGCCATTTCTAATCTTATTCCATGCATTAACTAAATTAACTCATCTAGTAAACTAAGTCAAGATTAATTCCAACATTCACCCCCTTAATCTTCACCCACTTCATCCAAGTAAAGGCTCTTCATCATCCTCAATCAAGTTTGCCTCTTCATCTTTGTTCTTGCCCTTCCATTTGGTGCACTCATAACTAAAATGCCCAAACACTCCACAATCATAACAACGAATACCACTCTTGTCGCCTCGACCTCTTCCTCGTCCTCGTCCACCTCTTTCGTTGTTTCTTCCACGACCTCTTCCTCGTCCACTACTCTCACCATACCTTTGTTTACTTGCTAACAAAAGTGTTCCTTGATTTTCTTCATCACCTTCGAGCCTTTCTTCATAAGTTTTAAGCCTTCCAACAGCCTCCACAAATGGCATTTTTGTAAGATCCGCAAATTGTTCCATAGGAGCAACAATTGGCAAATACTTCTTTGGGACCGAATTGAGAAACTTTTGAACTATCTCCTCCTCTTCAATAGTTGAACCAAGACTTTTGAATCGAGCAACAATAGCACTTATCCTACCCGCAAAGTCATTGATTGGTTCGGTTTCCTTCATCTTTAGCTTCTCGAGTTCGTTCCTTAAATTTTGCAACCTTGCCTTTTGCACCCGTTCTTCTCTCACATAACGAATCTTGATTGCTTCCCAAACATCTTTCGCATTCTCGTGTTTGGAAACCTTCAAAAGAAGATTTTTGGGGAGAGTTTGATAGATTAAACCTTTCGTAGTAAAGTTCTTCTTCTCATCGACCTCATCTTTGGTTATGGCATCCCAATGGCCATAAGCTTTCAGCACGGTCTCCATCATGATAGACCATGTAGTGTAGTTGGTCTCGGTCAACTTCGAACACTGAAATGGTACAGCGGTACCTTGATCACGTACATCAAGCTCCTTACCTTCTCCTGACATGATTCTTTCTGATCTGCTTTCTATTTTCTTTCACTTCTCGGACTAGTATGTTACTGTAGTAACAGCTTAAACGGTCTTCTCAATCTCTTATTTGGTCTAGCTTTTCTTCGGTCTCTTGATGTGATAAACGGACTATGTTGCTGCAGCTTTCTCGGTCTTTTCTTACGGTCTTTCTTTCTCCGTCTGTTTTACATAAAGTAAACACCTCCTACACGAACCTAACCAGGTTCTGATACCAAATGTTGGTAACCAGGCCCCTTTGAACTCTCTCAAACTCACAATTATAATTTTAGTATATATATGAGAATATGAAATATAAAGATAAAATTTGCAGAGAGCAAAATGGTGAAAGTTAGTACTTTATTCACTTCATAACAGGCTATATATAGCCTTTACAGGAACCACCCACTAACATGAAAATAGCAACAAACTCCTATTTTACCTAAAGACTTAGTAGCAGTATGACTCAACGTGCATCCAACTTATACCACTAAATTCGGTCAAAACAAAAGACTCATTCTAAAACTAAGAAAACGTGCAAATATGGCAGGAGCCATTTCTAATCTTATTCCATGCATTAACTAAATTAACTCATCTAGTAAACTAAGTCAAGATTAATTCCAACACTCATAATGGTTTTAGGTATTTCCTAACCATCGTTGATGATTTTTCTCGCTCCACCTGGACTCATATGCTTGCCACTAAGAGTGCTGCTTTTCAAACTCTTGTTGGTGTCATTGCTTATATTGAGAACCATTTTAAGACAACCGTTAAAATCATTCGAACAGAAGGGACTTATACATCAAACTTCATGTAATGCCATACCACAAAGAAGGGTGTAGTTGAGCGTAAACACAAACACCTTCTTGAAACTGCACAAGCTCTTTTCTTCCAGGCCAACCTGCCAATTTCATATTGGGGAGATTGCATTCTGACTGCTTCATATTTAATTAACCGCTTTCCTTTGTCAATTCTAAACAACAAGACACCCTATGAGATGTTAACAAACGAAGTGCCTTCCTATGAACACATTCGCTCTTTCGGTTGCCTTTGCTATGTTTCCACCCTTCAACATGCCAGGCTTAAATTTGAGTCTCGTTCTATCCCATGTGTTTTCTTGGGATATCCTTTCGGAAAGAAAGCCTACAAGTGTCTTAACCTTCAAACACGTCAAATCATTTATAGCCGTGATGTTGTTTTCCATCAACAACACTTTCCTTTTCACTATTTTCCAAAGCATCCCGATACAATCGTATTTCCATTACCACTTGAGGACCCTTCTCACAATTTTGTCCCTAAAAGCACTACCCCTATTGTACCTTCTGATTCAGTTTCACCACAAATTCCCAATAATACCCCTTTACAAGATGAACTTTCTATACCTGTTTTTTCAGATAATCCTACTGGAAATACATCATATTCCATAAATGCTTCCGCACCTGTTACTTCTGTACCAGTTTGCCAAACTAATGCTGAGCCAGATCCTGTTCGTCGCTCTGAGCGAATTCCAAAGCAACCTGCTCATCTGAAAGATTTTGTAGTTCCTAAATCTACAACTCCTAAACACTGGTGTAATCTGGTTTCTTTTTCCAGTTTGCCAGTTTCACATCAAGCCTTTTCAGTTCATGCTAGCACTTTCACTGAACCTAGATCTTATAACGAGGCTTCCAAAAATCCTGATTGGGTACTAGCAATGAATATAGAAATTGATGCTCTTCAAGCTGATGGCACTTGGGAAGTGTGTGATCTTCCTCCTGGCAAGAAAGCATTGGGTAATCGTTGGGTTTACAAGGTTAAGCTCAAATCTGATGGTTCACTGGAGCGTTGCAAAGGCAGATTGGTCGTTCAGGGTAATCATCAACGCGAGGGCGTTGATTATTTTGATACTTTTTCTCCCGTTGTCAAAATGGCAACTGTTCGTAGTATTCTTGCTATTGCTGCTTCTAAGCATTGGAAAATACATCAGATGGATGTCAACAATGCTTTTCTTCATGGTGATCTTTCTGAAGAGGTTTATATGAAGATGCCTCTTGGTATTCCTAATCCTGAAAACAAGGTTTGTCGACTTCAAAAATCTCTTTATGGTCTCAAACAAGCAAGTCGACAATGGTTTCAGAAACTTTCCACTGCACTTCAAGATCAAGGTTTCACACAGTCCAGGAATGATTATAGTCTTTTTCTCAAGACTATTGATGGTGAAATGACTATTGTCGCAGTTTATGTTGATGACATTTTGGTTACTGGTTCAGATTCAAATTCTGTTTCTCAACTCAAGGCTTTTCTACATCAGCAGTTCACCATTAAAGACTTGGGTTTTCTCAATTATTTTTTAGGGTTGGAGGTTCATTATCCTGACAATGGGATCATTCTGACTCAAAGGAAGTTTACTCAAGAATTGCTCGCTGAAACAGGTTTCTTGGATGCTAAACCTGTTGTTACTCCTCTTCCTCAAAATATGAAGTTTTCAGATCCTTGTAGCCCTTATCTGAAAGACCGGTCTACTTATCGATCATTGATAGGCAAGCTTAATTTTTTGACTCACACACGTCCGGACTTGGCTTTCGCGGTTCAGACTTTAAGTCAATTCATGCAAAATCCACAACAAATTCACCTGGACGGTGTTCATCATTTGTTAAGATACTTAAAGGGCACCAGCGGTCAAGGTATTTTACTCAACGGTTCAACGAACCTGAGTCTTCATGCTTACTCAGATTCTGATTGGGCAGCATGCCCTATTTCTCGTCGTTCCGTCACAGGCTATGTTATTCTATTCGGAGGTTCTCCAATCAGTTGGAAGTCCAAAAAGCAGTCTACCATTTCTCGTTCTTCTTCAGAGGCAGAATATCGTGCCTTGGCTAATGCTGCTGCTGAACTTACATGGCTGGTTCGTTTATTGGAAGAGTTGGGTGTCACCAAATTAACACCAGTCACTCTTCATTGTGATAACCAGTCTGCTATTCACATCGCGAAGAATCCTGTTTTCCATGAGCGTACGAAACACATTGAGCTTGATTGTCACTTTAAAAGAGAAAAAATCATGGAAGGATTAATCGAGCTCACCTACCTACCAACACAGAATCAGCTGGCTGATGTTCTTACTAAGATTTTGCCTTCAAACCAGTTTCAACAATTGTTATCCAAGCTGGGGATGTCAAAATCCCATCCTCCATCTTGAGGGGGGGTGTAGAGATATGTTTGTATACTGTAGGGTTATTTTTATCATTAGCTAATAATTGTTAGACTTAGCTTGTAATTAGTTTATTTTTCATTGTATTTAAGCCCACTTATGACTTCTTTTGAGGTTAATGAAATTTATCATTCTCCAAATTCTCTCTGTTTTCTCAAAGACTATAATTTTAATATTATTTTTGTGTATTAATTTAATCTAAAAATAATTGACCCTCAACAAAACATAGTTAACACTACATAGATATCATATATATGACTGGCTCCTTCAAGCATTTTAACTTCTAACATATATACCTCTTCTTACAATATATTATGTGTAAAGTATAAAGTTGAGCTTGATTGAGCTTTGATCACTGTTGTAAAACTCACCGAGTAGAACCGAGTACTCGCTACAAGGTAGGGTGTCGAGTCGACCTGAGTCGGCCGATTACTCCGAGTACTCCCCGACTTGGCCACTTTGACCCCCGAGTACTCACCGCATCCCGAGTACTCACCGCATACACCCGAGGCTATCAAAGAAGTAAATTTGTGTGTGTTTTAGGTGTTGTATGTGAAATGGAAGTTAAAGGAGAGAAAATATCCCAGATATTTTAAGTTGTATATAGTATTATGAGAAAGGTTTATACAAAAGTGAGGTGGTAAGATTTATTCATACATTAAAGTCTATTTATCCCAATATTAATTTCTTGCACTATTAAAAATTAACAAATTCAACACTTTTTTTTATTTCTAACACTCCATCATGATGCGGTGTTAAGACATTATGAAACTTTCTAACATATAACTTACGATAAAGACATGTAATTCAACTACAAGTCCCTAGAAAGAAGGATATAATATTATTTGAGCATAAATGGTTTTCAACTAGGTAAACCTTAGCATATAAGACAAATGTATTAAGTTATATAAACTTTCAGTTTACGTTTTAAATGTTTTATGTTATAGTTAGGACTTATGGTATGATTAGTAATTTGTGCAGGGACTATTCTTTTTTCTCTCAAAGATGATTAGGACTTCAGAAGATCTTTTAAAGTCAAGGAAGGGCCAAAGTTGTACAAATGCTTTCAAGAGGGACTGGAAATAGAGACGGTGGGACTAAGTTTTGAAGGCATATATATATGGGTTTTATACCCTTCTTTCATCAGTTTTTCACATAATCTTTTATTCATATAATTTTCTCTCAAACCCTATTTAGGGATTCATATTCGTTCGATCGTTTGATTATTTCTGTTTCAATATCTTGATATTGATTCTGATTCTTGTAATAACTTTACTCTTGTTATTCATCTAAATAATAATAATAATCATTCTGTTCTTATTCTTTGTTATATTTTCTGGATTAAATTCAGAGTTAATTCAATAATAATAATAAATTCTTCATGGTATCAGAGCCAGGTTTGCTTTGATATCCGATTGATTCGATTAGTGTTGTTGTTAGGGTTTCGATCTGGTTATCTCGATCTAGGGTTTAGAATAATTTGGGGATTTTGCTTGTGAAGTTCAGATTCTCGATTGTTTGTTCATTGATTAGGGTTTCTGAACCCTAATTCGTCTACTACAACTCCGCTGTTGTTTTAGGTCTATTCTTTCCTACCTGATTTTGGTAAAATCAAGATCATCTTTTAAATTTTTTATTTGTTGTTACTATCATCAGTTCTATTGCCTAAGGAGTCAATTATTGGTAGCATAGATATTTGTTTGATCATTGGACCTTAACCTTATCACTAAAGTGATTTGGAATCCTGGTAGACTTTGATCTTATAAATTTGCTGCTTAATTGATTTCTTTTGTATGATTTCATAATGACTGGTGGTGGTGAAGATTTAGGTAGTGGTAGTAAACCTGCTGCTAGTTCTATTGTTTTTGGTGATGAATTGTTTTTACATCCTACTGATTCTAGTATTTAATCTTTTGTTACTCATAAGTTGAAAGGAACTAAGAACTATAATGTGTGGTCTTGTGCTATGAAAATTGCTCTGCCGGCTAAAAATAAATTAGGCATCGTTGGAATTTTAGACCTCCCAACAAAACCTTAGTTTAACCGTTGACTCTTGTTAATTAATCAAACACAACTAAGTTAAAAAACCAAACACCAATTGTTGAGCTGCTTCTAAATTAATTCCTTAGTAATAAATGTAAGTACATGATTGTGAATACCCCATCATCCATCATGTAAACCGAAAATCACTTGGTTAATAAACAAGGCTAATTTTCGGGGAACTTCTTCTTCTTGGTTTATTTATAGTTTGATTAGCTTTAAGGTTTGTTGGTTTTATTCCAACAGACATTATTGATGGTACTTGTAAGAGATCTACTGGTGATAGTTCTATAGCTAGACAATGGGATATGTGTAACTCTGTGGTACTTTCTTGGATTCTTGGTTCTATTTCTGAAGAGTTATATTTAGGTCAAGTATTCTCTACTAATGCTACTACTGTTTGGAATGAGTTAAAAGAGACATATGATAAAATAAATGGTTCTGAAACATTTAATCTGTATCAACAAATGAACTCTTTAAAACAGAATGGCATGCCTTTGTCTGATTATTATCATAAACTAAATGCTTATTGGAAACAGTTTGAGTCTATTACTAAGTTACCTGAATGTTCTTGTGATGCTCAGAAAGCTTACAAAACTCATAATGATTTGATTAAATTGATGCAATTTCTTATGGGACTTGATGATGTGTATGGTAATGTTAGGAGTAGCTTATTAACTAGAGATCCTATACCTGATGTTAAATCTGCCTTTTCTATTGTGTCTAGAGATGAATCTCATAAACTGTCTTCTTCTACTGCTCTTGTCTCTAAACCTCATAATAATGCTTTTGTTACTAAGTATCAAACTGGTTTTACTGCACTTAAGAATAATAATCTTGTATGCTCTAATCCTAATTGAGGTTTAACTGGTCATACTGTTGATAAGTGCTATAAGATTGTTGGTTATCCTGATTATATAAAAAATAAATGGGTTGCTTCTAATGCATTGAAAAATACTTCTAGCAACAATTGTTCATCTGTGTCTAATAATGCTACTGCTAATGGTTCTTCATCTTCTACTTCTACTCTTTCTTCTAATGATTCACCTTTTACTCATGATTAAGTTCAATAGCTTCTTAGATTGTTGAATTCTAAACCTCATGAAAATGTACAAGCCAATATGGCAGGTACCTTTTATTGTTCAAATTCAAAAAGTTTTTTTAGAATCTATAAAACTGATAAGGGGTGGATCATAGACTCTGGAGCAAATCAACACATGGTTACTAGTCTTGATAATTTGGAAAATATTGTTGATATATCTGATCTTGGACTTCATATTGATCATCCTAATGGTACAACTGCTTGTATTAAAAAAGTTGGTAATCTTAAATTAAGTGACAATCTGACTCTTTATGATGTGTTATATGTTCCTGAGTACTCTGTAAATCTCTTGTCAGTTCATAAGTTAGCCAGAGATAATAAAGTGTTTGTTGGATTTGATGAGTCAAAATGTTACATTCAGGACTTACAAAGGAAGAGAACTCTGGGGACTGGTAGTCAGTCTGGAGGTCTGTATTATCTTGATTTTTCTAGTTCTGGAAATCTGGTTAACTGTAATACTTTTGTCAGTTTTTCAAATTCCTTATGGCATTGCAGGCTTGGTCACCCTTCTGACCAAGTTCTTAAAGTTTTAAAAAATCAAATTGATATTAAAGGAGATGGTTCTACTTCTCCTTGTGATATATGTCATTTTTCTAAACAAACTAGAGATCTTTTTCCTTTAAGTGATCATGTTTCTACATCTGTTGGTGACTTAATTCATTTGGATGTATGGGGTCCATACAAAGTTGTTAGCAGAGAAGGTTTTAAATATTTTTTGACTGTGGTTGATGATTTCTCTAGGGCTGTTTGGGTATATCTCTTAAAATCTAAAGAAGAAGTATATCAACATGTTGTAATTTTTTATAAGAAGTTGAAAAATCAGTTTTTAAAAGTTGTGAAAGTATTTAGAAGTGATAATGGTGGTGAGTTTATTAACTCTAATATGGAAAGTTTTTGTAATAATCATGGAATTGTTCATCAGACTTCTATTGCTTATACTCCTCAGCAAAATGGAATTGCTGAGAGAAAACATAGACATCTTTTAAATGTTGGTAGATCTCTTTTATTTCAGGGAGGCATTCCTCTTACGATGTGGACTGATTGTGTGCTTACTGCTACTTACATTATTAATAGGTTGTCTTCCTCTGTTCTTAAAGGAAAATCACCCTATGAGCTGATGTTTGGAAAACCTCCAAATATTAACCATTTAAGGGTGTTTGGATGTCTCTGCTTTGCTACTTCTTTAAACAATACTGATAAATTTTCAAAAAGATCTGACAAATGTATGTTTATTGGCTATTCAAATACTAAAAAAGGTTATAAAGTTTATAGTTTAGAGTCAAGAACTTCTTATTTTACAAGAGATGTAAAGTTTTATGAAGGTATTTTTCCTTTCACAATGAACAAAAACAATTTACTTGAAAAGGTTCAGAATTCTGAACTTATTAACTTTTTTGATTCACCTTATTCTTATGAGCCAATAAACACACCACCCAATGATGAAGCAATGAGGATGAAAATCAAAATTTTCAACTAGGAGGCAATGGAGAAAATGCCAGTGATCTTGAATCACTAGGGGATTTCTCAAATGCCACCAGTGAGAATGATGATATGTCATCTCAAGATGATGGAAATCATAGTGATGCTAGTGCTGAGGGTGTTAATGATACTTCTGTTCAAAATCTTAGAAGGTCTGACAAAACTGGTTATTTGCCTACTAAATTTGCTGATTATGTTTTGGATGGGAAGGTTAAATATGGTATTGACAAACATGCAAACTATTCTAATTTGTCTAAGGAAAATATCTGTTTTTCAACAAATCTGAATAAGATTAGTGAACCTAAAACTTATTATGAAGCTAGTAAAAACACAAACTGGGTTAATGCCATGAATGAGGAAATGGAGGCATTAAATAGGAACAATACTTGGGAAATAACCAGTTTACCTTCTGGAAGAAAGCCAATAGGTTGTAAGTGGGTTTATAAAGTAAAATATAAGCCTAATGGTGATATAGAAAGATATAAAGCTAGACTTGTAGCAAAAGGTTATAATCAAAGAGAAGGTGTTGATTATGAGGAGCAGACCCGTCCCATGGATTTTATATACCCTGCTCGATAATATAAATGGTGCCCACCAAACACCAAAAATTTTCTTTAACCATAAAAAGATAGTAGGTATTTATAAAAGTATCAAAACAACTTTGCAAAATTCTTTAATTGTAAGCTGTCTAAATCTAAAATAATAAATAATGTAATTATATAAAAATAAAACTGTAAAAATAAAAAAACTTAATTAAATTAACAAATCAAAATAATATAGCATATAATAATTAGTAGAATTATGTTTACGTTACATAGAAACTAAGAAAACGTTTTGGCTGTCTGGACTTGCTCCGAAAACATCAAAAATATATATCACTAGTAGGATGGGAATGGGATTGTTCGTTTATAAATAAAAATAATTATAACTATAGTTATATTTATTGGACTTTGACTACAATTGGAGTTTTACAATTGAACTTTGACTTATATATACATATATTACGTATCTTAGTAACAAATTTGGTGCCCCATTAAATTTTGAGGCCCTGCTCATATGTGCCTATTGCACTTGCTTAAGGCCGAGCCTGATGAGGAGACTTTCTCTCCTGTAGTTAAAATAGTTACTGTTAGATGTTTTATTAGTGTAGTTGTGTTTAATAACTGACCTCTTTATCAACTTGACATCAATAATGCATTTCTTTATGGAGACTTATATGAAGATGTATATATGGATTTGCCTACTGGTTATTTTTCTAGTGATGATAAAAGAGTTTGTAAACTCAAGAAATCATTGTATGGGCTTAAACAAGCTCCAAGACAATGGAATGAAAAATTGTGTGAAACTTTGCTTCAAAATGGTTTTAGTCAAAGTAAATGTGATTATTCCTTATTTACTAAAAGTGATACCGGTTTGTTTATTGCATTACTGGTATATGTTGATGATATTGTGATTACAGGGAATAGTCTCAATGAAATTGAATAGGTTAAAAGTTTCTTAAAGACCAAATTCTTGATTAAGGATTTAGGTGAGTTGAAATACTTTCCTGGTATAGAGGTTTTGAGGGATAATGGTTCTGTATGTCTTTCTCAAAGAAAGTATACACTTGAGTTATTAGCAGATTATGGCATGCTTGCATGCAAACCTGCAAGAACTCCAATTAAGGCAAAACTAGTTATTTCTAGTAAGCCAATTGATGAAAATGATAAACCTCTAGAGAATATTACTGAGTATCAGAAATTACTTGGGAAACTTATATATCTTACTCACATCAGGCCTGATATTTCTTATGATGTTCATAGTTTAAGTCAGTATATGCATTATCCTTTGAACTCTCACTTAAAGCTTGCTTTTAGGGTACTTAGGTATCTGAAACAGAGTCCTGGTACTGGTATTTCTATCTCTAAACATTCTTCTTTAAACTTATTTGGTTACACTGATTCTGATTGGGCTAAGTGTAAAACTACCATGAGAAGTGTAACTGGATATGTTGTTTTTCTGGGGAATTCTTTGGTTTCTTGGAAAAGTAAAAAACAAAGTGTTGTTTCTAGATTTTCAGCTGAGGCTGAATACAGAGCACTTGCTTCTTTGACTTGTGAAGTAATGTGGCTTGTAAATATTTTGAGAGATTTACATGTAGAAGTTGAGAAACGTGTACCTCTTTTTTGTGATAACAAAGCTGCAATACAAATTTCTTCCAATCCTGTCTTTCATGAAAGGACCAAATATTTTGAAATAGATCTGCACTTTATTAGAGAAAAGATTTTAGATGGCTTAATTAAACCCTTAAAAATTAAGTCATCTAAGTGGCAGATATATTAACTAAAGGTCTTTCTAGAGACCAACATGAAAAGCTTTGTCAAAAGCTAAAATTATTAGATATGTTTAAACCTTAAACTGAGGGGGAGTATTAAGTTATATAAACTTTCAGTTTAAGTTTTAAATGTTTTATGTTATAGCTAGGACTTATGGTATGATTAGTAATTTGTGCAGGGACTATTCTTGTTTCTCTCAAAGATGATTAGGACTTCAGAAGATCTTTTAAAGTCAAGGAAGGGCCAAAGCTGTACAAATGCTTTCAAGAGGGACTGGAAATAAAAACGGTGGGACTAAGTTTTGAAGGCATATATATATGGGTTTTATACCCTTCTTTCATCAGTTTTTTCACATAATCTTTTATTCATATAATTTTCTCTCAAACCCTATTTAGGGATTCATATTCATTCCATCGTTTGATTATTTATGATATTGATTCTGATTCTTGTAATAACTTTACTCTTGTTATTCATCTAAATAATAATAATAATTATTCTGTTCTTATTGTTTGTTATATTTTCTGAATTAAATTCAGAATTAATTCAATAATAATAATAAATTCTTCAAAATGTATTTTTACTCTTGAATATTACTCGTAATTTGGAGAAACCTTATATGATATATTAAAATGTGTCGTTTTTGCTTAAGCAAGAAGGTTAAAGAGGCAAAATGGACAAATAAATAAACAAGCATGATGTTTAATGGTTATTAGTATTAGTATATTAATGGGGACGTAGAATCGACTCATAGGTGTTCAAATTGAGATATTTTCCCATACATTAATTTAAAGAAGTGATTTATTAATGTTACTTTTTATAGTGCAATAAAACATGTCATGACATTTGATGACTAACAATTTAGAAATAAATATATTGTGCATGATAACGATTTAAACTTTGTTATATATAGTGACTAGCCTCAGTCGAAACTTTATTTATTCGAACAAGCGGAATAAACTTTAACACGAGTACTTCATATTTAGGGATTTAAAAAACTTTATATATATACCAAACTAGTCTTTCAGACCCGTCCGATGGACGGATAGTCTCAAAAAATATATATCAAAGGTAACTATCAAAAGAATAATAACAAAACATGAACAAAACAAATTTAAAAGAATAAACCCTTTTGTATTGGAAGAAGAATCCATAATCAAACTACAATTGACAACAAACTAAATTAAAAGAGATGAAAAATAACAATAACATAACAATTCAATATCAAATAATAAACAAACACGAACAAAATATATAAAAATAAAATAAAGTTATATATGTTTTTTTTTGAGAGACTTGATTTGTTATAGGATGATTAATAAAAAAATTTATGTTGTATATATAATAACTTCTTTAGAGAGTTTTAAGGATAATATATGTCTTTAAAATTTAAAAAGATTTGTTTTGATAGGAAAAAAATTATGATAAATTTTAAATATAATTATCTATTTAATAAGTAAAAAAGAAAAAAAAATCTAGAATAAAAGAAAGAGCTAAATTAATTAGAAGTGAGAATTAGGCCTAAGAAGGGAGATTAGAGGTGTCAATTGTACCCCCAACCTCCTCTTTTAGTTATATTATAGATTAGTTGGATTATCGATATTAGATGACATTTGTTCTATTGAAACAAAACAAAAAATGACATTTGTTCTAAAATTATTTAAAGTGAACTCGTTAATCAACAAATTATGTATTCTATAACTATGATGGATCAATTATAAATATTTTATAATCTGTATGAGAATATTTGAGTTTCAAAACAAGTTGTTGACATCTCCAAGCGTAATTGAAGTTGAAAATTTTTTTTCCTAACGATTTATATCATTCACTTATCACTCGTATTATCGAAAACAATGACAATGACAATTTTTTAAAAAAAATATATAAAAGTGATAAGAAATTCTATCACTTGAATTATTATTAATTTTATTTAATTTAATGTAGTGGGAACATGTCATTATTCCATCATCATACAAATTTAATGTCATTTTAGTTCTATTCACCTCCCCTGTCGTTGGCCTTTTCTGGTATTGTCTTAATCAGATTAGAATAACATGCGTAAATTACATTTAACAACAAATAATGTTAAATAAACTATGATACGAAAAATTAGACACGTCTTTTATGTCGGTAATCAAACAACCACCTTGGTGAATGCATACATTAAGGGAAAAGTGATAACTGATAAAACTTATCACAGAATCGATCCATATTTATGTGTTATATATATCTTTGTAAAGTTGGTTATATAATTTGTAACATAAAATAATGATATAGGGGTTGGGTAATGTAAAACAAGTATTAAAGTAAAACAAATAAGATAAGATCTTGACTCTTGGATCATGGTTAAGTTGATGCACGAAGATTCACGAAGCAATTGATACACGATGATTTTCATGATGCACGGTGATTTTCAGTGAAGAGAAACCTATTGTTTTATTTGTTTTACTTTAATACTTGTTTTATTTTACAAAACCTAATGATATATTATGCATTTGATTCGATTTTCTAATAATTTTATTACTTAATATTTGGTAATGGCGGATCCAAAATTTCTTTTCGCTAGGGCATTTCAGAAAATTTTCTCACAAGTAACACTACACATTATCGATGACAATATACTTGAATGGATTGCCAAAAAAATGAAAATATTTTGTCATACAATGATATCCAGTATTAGTATGTAGAAAATATTGGATGAGATCTTTAAAACATTTCATCTTCTATCCTTAGACTCGGATATGTGAAATACATATAAAAATTTAATATTATTTATAATTTGTATATAATTATATTATATATATTATATATATAGGGGTGGGTTATTTGTAGTACAAGGGGGAAAAAAGTACAAAAAGTACATGTGTAAGTTAACTTACACACTTCTTCTTCCTTCTTCCTTCCATCTCCGACCACCACCATGATCATCTCCGACCACCACCATGATCCTCCGGCGACGGCGACCATCTCCGGCGAGACTTACACATGTGTAAGTTAACTTACACATGTGTAAGTTAACTTTCCGGCGAAAATCAGGTTCGTTTTCGGGTGGATACGGTACGGGCCAGAGGCCCTTATCCGTTCTAAACTGACCGTCAAGGGACGCATATGGGAATCGTATGGATTTGATGGCGGCGATCCAAGAGATGGTGACGGTTTGCTACGGTACGGGCGAAGCCCTTGCTGCCGGCGCCGACGCCGTGGTTGGGGTGGTCGGAGATGATGGTGGCTGGTGGTGGTTGTCTCGCGAAGGAAAAAACCTAGAAATTTTAAACCCTAAAATGCTAAAAAAGTTGTACTTACACATGTGTAAGTCTCACCGGAGATGGTCGCCGTCGCCGGAGGATCATGGTGGTGGTCGGAGATGATCATGGTGGTGGTGGTGGTGGTCGGAGATGGAAGGAAGAAGGAAGAAGAAGTGTGTAAGTTAACTTACACATGTACTACAAATAACTTTCACATGTGTAAGTTAACTTACACATGTGTAAGTCTTACACATGTGTAAGTTAACTTACACATGTGTAAGTTAACTTACACATGTGTAAGTTAACTTACATATGTGTAAGTTTTACAACTTACCCATGTGTAAGTTTTACACATGTGTAAGTTAACTTACACATGTGTAAGTTAACTTACACATGTGTAAGTTAACTTACACATGTGTAAGTTAACTTACACATGTGTAAGTTAACTTACACATGTGTAAGTTAACTTACACATGTGTAAGTTAACTTACACATGTGTAAGTTAAGTTACATGTGTAAGTTAACTTACACATGTGTAAGTTAACTTACACATGTGTAAGTTAACTTACACATGTGTAAGTTAACTTACACATGTGTAAGTTAACTTACACATGTGTAAGTTAACTTACACATGTGTAAGTTAACTTACACATGTGTAAGTTAACTTACACATGTGTAAGTTAACTTACACATGTGTAAGTTAACTTACACATGTGTAAGTTAACTTACACATGTGTAAGTTAACTTACACATGTGTAAGTTAACTTACACATGTGTAAGTTAACTTACACATGTGTAAGTTAACTTACCCATGTGTAAGTTAACTTACACATGTGTAAGTTAACTTACACATGTGTAAGTTAACTTACACATGTGTAAGTTAACTTACACATTGTAAGTTAACTTACACATGTGTAAGTTAACTTACACATGTGTAAGTTAACTTACACATGTGTAAGTTAACTTACACATGTGTAAGTTAACTTACACATGTGTAAGTTAACTTACACATGTGTAAGTTAACTTACACATGTGTAAGTTAACTTACACATGTGTAAGTTAACTTACACATGTGTAAGTTAACTTACACATGTGTAAGTTAACTTACACATGTGTAAGTTAACTTACACATGTGTAAGTTAACTTACACATGTGTAAGTTAACTTACACATGTGTAAGTTAACTTACACATGTGTAAGTTAACTTACACATGTGTAAGTTAACTTACACATGTGTAAGTTAACTTACACATGTGTAAGTTAACTTACACATGTGTAAGTTAACTTACACATGTGTAAGTTAACTTACACATGGTAAGTTAACTTACACATGTGTAAGTTAACTTACACATGTGTAAGTTAACTTACACATGTGTAAGTTAACTTACACATGTGTAAGTTAACTTACACATGTGTAAGTTAACTTACACATGTGTAAGTTAACTTACACATGTGTAAGTTAACTTACACATGTGTAAGTTAACTTACACATGTGTAAGTTAACTTACACATGTGTAAGTTAACTTACACATGTGTAAGTTAACTTACACATGTGTAAGTTAACTTACACATGTGTAAGTTAACTTACACATGTGTAAGTTAACTTACACATGTGTAAGTTAACTTACACATGTGTAAGTTAACTTACACATGTGTAAGTTAACTTACACATGTGTAAGTTAACTTACACATGTGTAAGTTAACTTACACATGTGTAAGTTAACTTACACATGTGTAAGTTAACTTACACATGTGTAAGTTAACTTACACATGTGTAAGTTAACTTACACATGTGTAAGTTAACTTACACATGTGTAAGTTAACTTACACATGTGTAAGTTAACTTACACATGTGTAAGTTAACTTACACATGTGTAAGTTAACTTACACATGTGTAAGTTAACTTACACATGTGTAAGTTAACTTACACATGTGTAAGTTAACTTACACATGTGTAAGTTAACTTACACATGTGTAAGTTAACTTACACATGTGTAAGTTAACTTACAATGTGTAAGTTAACTTACACATGTGTAAGTTAACTTACACATGTGTAAGTTAACTTACACATGTGTAAGTTAACTTACACATGTGTAAGTTAACTTACACATGTGTAAGTTAACTTACACATGTGTAAGTTAACTTACACTGTACTTAACTTACACATGTGTAAGTTAACTTACACATGTGTAAGTTAACTTACACATGTGTAAGTTAACTTACACATGTGTAAGTTAACTTACACATGTGTAAGTTAACTTACACATGTGTAAGTTAACTTACACATGTGTAAGTTAACTTACACATGTGTAAGTTAACTTACACATGTGTAAGTTAACTTACACATGTGTAAGTTAACTTACACATGTGTAAGTTAACTTACCATGTGTAAGTTAACTTACACATGTGTAACCAACATTCACATACACAACCAAATGGGTCACATTACCCATTTTGTCAAACCTCCGAAATCACCGCATTCATTTAGTTACAAAAGACCATGACATCAACTGAAAATTTGTAGAAATATATGTAGCAATTCTTTGCTAAAAACACTTCAAGTGTACCAAATCCATGAGTCCAAAGGGGTCACTATAGGTTCTAGCGATAACCAATTTTACCGCGAATAACAAATGCTTCGAGCTTTACAAATCAACTTCAATCTTCTAAGCACATAAACTTGTTTCCACTTCCGGGACAACCTATAAAAAGGGTAACAACTAAAAGAATAAGCCAAAGCTTAGTGAATACCATTGCATACGCTTATACACACGAAGAGGGCAAAAACACAAAGGACTATCACATGTAGCCAATGGCATCGTCATACCATCACTTGCATACTCACTTTGCGCTAACAAAACATACATGGATCCATATACGCTAAACAATATAATCAAGAGGTTCTTAGGCCTCAAAGGTTCTTAGGCCTTATCTCAATATCTCATGCCTCATCTCAATTCAACTATGGGGTTCTTAGGCTCCGGCCTCAAATTAGGCCCTAATGCCAAATCGATTATCATACACGGAATCCACCATCATATGGTAATCAACCCAATGTACATATAATCGTATGCAAGAGTACTCACCTCCTTCGCGATTAACCAAATCCGTGATGACCTCAAGAACACAAATTACAAGCTTTCAATCTAGCAAATCAAATTCAAAACACATATAAGGTCATCCATCACATTCAAGGCTATCTAACCATAGCCAAATACAAATAATTCACTAGCAATCTTAACCCATATACATTCTCATCATGCTCTAGAGTTGGCTTCTTTCAAAATCTCAATTTACTTTCATAACAACATGGCCATAACTCATTTTAATACTAAAAAAAATCACCATCATATGGCTATACAACATTTTACCCAAAAATCATTATTTCTATCTTTTCATAATCACTACAATATGGCCATACTACATTATCACTCAAAATTTTCATTTTCTTGCTTTGGTCATAAAAACCACCAAAATACTTTTATCAAAACATTCATATAACTACACATCAATATGCTCCATTACAAGTAAGGATTTAGAAAAGCATTACAACATAACCAACTCATTTAAAAATCCCCAATTTGTCAATTTTCATGAACCCTAGCTTGATTTTAAACAATTAACCATTATAAGAAAACCCCCAAATTAAGTGAATGCATGAACCCTAATTATAATTAACAAGATGAAACAAGAATCATACCTAGGAAAGATATCAACAATGATAAAGATAAATAATCACCAACTTTTCTTCCTTCCCTTTTTCTTGTATATGTCGAAACTCACACACACACATACACCCACATCCTCCAATTTAATCTTGCTAGAATTCTTGATTAATATTATTATTATTACATTTACTAGAAAATGTCTTTGATTTAATGAGTAGAAAGATTATACACTTAGAATGGAGAATGGAAAGGAAGAAGGAGAAGTAGTTAAGAGTGGGAAATGAGTCACAAAGAAAGAATGGGTTGGCATCCTCCTGGTATGCCACGCCTACTACAAAATAAAAAAGGTAATATATCCGTTATCCACTAAGGTTCCAACTAATTTAACCCATATCTCAAATTTAAATACTAGGAAATTATTTTAATGTTAAAACTATAATATAAATTAATTTATTTTACCTTTTAAAAATCTTGGGGTGTTACACCTTGGAACCACTCTGGTTCTAAGATGGATCCGCCTCTGATAATTGGTTAAATCAAGAGATAAAGATTTAAAAAAAGAGTTAATTAATGAAATCTACATATCATATCTTTATAACTTTAAAAATATTTTAAGATGATTTTTTAGAAAATTAACCATTTTCCTTTGTGTAGATATATCAAATGTGTATGATATATTTATCATCTTTCATTCATAAATATGAAAGTGACACTCATGCATACATTGACGGATCCAATGCATTCGAGGGGAAGACAAACTCTAACCTATATAGCACCGAAATGGGTAGGACAAAGGGGTACGGGAACGATACAGGAACGGGGAACGACAAAACTAAAAAATCCAAGATACGGGTACGGCAATAAAAAAATATACAAATATAAATTATATCGATTTTTTAAAGAGAGAGACATGAGACTTGAGAGATTATGTATAATTGTATATGTATAACTGTATAATATATGCTTGATCAGTGATCACTCGTCGAATATTTAGTGTTTAATAATTGATTTTTGAATAAAAAAAAATTAATGTTGATTAAATTGTATATAATATAGTTTGGGGATATGCACAACCCAAGATGGAAGTCGGTTTTGGAATAGAAAAAGTTCATCAAAACCTTGATATTAATTAAGAAACAGTATGAAAACTTCAAAGAAACGTTTCGGTATCTATAGAAAATTCAAGGAACGTTTCATATGTGTTTCGTACGCGGAAACGTTTCCATGGAGTTTCCGAAACGGGTACGCCTACCTGTTCGGAGTTTCGGTGCATCATAGACTCTAACGATTTGTAACTAGAATACTAATATTAGGGCTTTTCGGTTCTAAAGGTACCGAACTTGTATTTTTTTACTTTAGGAGGAACCATTCTTTATTTTCATATATTGTGGGTTATGTTTTGTAAAACACCGTCTATGTTAAGGCATCCTAAAACCGGGTAGTGGTTTTTGTCAGTAAAGTGGTTTTATAATTAATTTATGTTGAATTAATTTATACAAAAGTATCCTCCGTTTTTTATCCTCTATAAATACAACCTTATATAATCTTATATATCCATCACAATATCTCAAAACCCTAAATCCCCAAATCGGTAATCACGATCCATCCACCCCAAATCGGCCATGTCTTCGTCTTCTTCAATCGGAAGTAAAGAGCATTCCTGCTATGGCCGCTATTGCGAGTGTGGGTACAAATTAAGCCCACGTACATCGTGGACAGCCAAGAACCCAGGTCGAAGGTTCATCTCTTGTCCACAAAAGGATTCAAGAAACAAGTGTGGGGTATATAAGTTCTTGGATCCTGAACTGCCGAGTGATTACTACAAAGAGTTGATGTTTCAGTTGCATCAAAACATGGGCAGAAAACCAGTCAGTGACATGGATCGAAGGAATGAGGAAGATGGAGAACCAAGTTTGGAGATCTTGAAGCTTAAGGAAGAATTGAAGATGAAAAACTCAAACATGAAAATTTATGAGAAATTGTTGTTTGTTTTGCTACTAGTTATTATGTTTTTATGTGTTTGCATCGGTTTATATGTTTTGTAAAAGAAAATGAAATCAATTGGAATGCTATTTGGTTACATGGTTTATAAAGTTTCACATTATTAAGGAAAATTAAGTATATGTGTATATGTTAGCTACAAAATTTATCAAATATATATGAAAAATAATGAGAAGTGCAGGCAACCAAAATCATGATGAAGAGAGTTTAAGGTCATAAGAATGCTATTTGGTTACATGGTTTATAAAGTTTCACATTATTAAGGAAAATTAAGTATATGTGTATATGTTAGCTACAAAATTTATCAAATATATATGAAAAATAATGAGAAGTGCAGGCAACCAATTTCATGATGAAGAGAGTTTAAGGTCATAAGGATGATATATAACGATCATACATTACAAAATTTAGGCAGGCAGCCTCATCCTTTTGGATTTGTTTGGCATTAAGCCTGCCTATGATCATACATTACCAAAGTTTTAGTACAATCCTACAACATACCTACTAGTTAATATACATAAGTTCATACAATCCACCTGCTACATAATGAAAAGTTTGTTAAAAGTGTTCATACATGACACAACACATTGTCATCAAAATAACTTGGACATGTATTAACCACCCAACTTTGATCACTCAATGGACACTGCAGAGTCATAAGTGCTTCCAGGACCATCAATCTTCTTTGCCAGCTTCCTGGATAATATTCTTTGGCTTGGTGCCCTCTTCTTGATTGGTGATGGTTGTGTTTTGGTTTGCTTGGTTGCACCTCCTGTTGTCCTGATAATACAAACAGTACCACTAGCACTTGCATTTGACCTTCCTTCACTTGCAGGCTTTAGTTGAGGTGCACTCATTCTGACTAAGGATCTTGTTTCATGTCCAGAATCTGTTGGGCCTTCAACACCTCCAAGTACATCCCTCTGCATCATTTTCTTTACTGCTGCAACAGCCCTCTTCTTTCCCTCATCACTTGCCTTTTTCCTCAATGATGCCAAACCTTGTTGTTTCTTAGCAAGTTCTTCACTAGCACTAGGTATGGGCACATCTTTAGGCCATATTGGCACAGGGATACCATCTGCTCCACCTATAAAGGATTCATTAGTGATAGGATCTATACATAGCCCTGCACCCCACCAAGTTGGTAACCTATATGGACCTAAAATTACATACACAAGTACTTTCAGTTACTAATTAAATGACAACGTACACATTGCTATTACATGAACATGGATAATTAAGCATACCTCTTGTTTTCAAGTTCTGAAAGCCAACACTAGTGACACCTAGAGCAGCACTGGCCCTTGTTAGAACACTGTGTGAGTTCATAACCACATTGTCTTTATATTTCCTAGATGGTCCAGCACTTGTGCCTTTCATTGGGCTTGTATCTTGTAACACTTTGCTTTTGGTCCATCTTGTTTTTGGCACAACTGGTGGAGAAATGCCATTTCCAGTTTGGCTTTCCTGGGTTTGAACTGGAGTGGAGTATTGATCATCATGTTCTTCTACTGGGCTTGGGTTTTCTTGAACTATGTTACCACCTGTTACATTGACAGTTGCTTCATACACATGCTCACCTCCAACTGTTGCCCTTGCATTCCCTCTAGAATTAGCACCAACTTCCACACTTGCTTGTGCCACATGCTGACCATTTAGTGAAACACTTGCTTGTCCTCTGGATGCGTGAGTATGCCTTGACCCACTAGGTTGGCCTTCAGGCTCACCCTGGTTTGGTACCCTCTTTGGTCTCCCTCCTTTGTTTGGCATCTTAGCAGGCCTTTCCAACTCCTCATTCACACATTTAACCCTGTTGTGTCCTTTCTGACCACACTTTCCACATGTCATGACCATTCCTTCTTTGCTAATCCTGTTAATGTTACCCCCACCTGCTTTTGACCTCTGACTACCCAATTCATGGCCTGCTCTTCTTCTTTTTTTCTTGGGTCTGCCAGGCATCTTCTTAGCTGGTGGTGGCAAGGGTTTTTCCATGGTGTTAAGTGCCCATGTGCTCATCCCTCCCACTGGCATGATATGATAGTTATAAATTTCAAAGTACTTGTGTTTTCTAAACCAACCTGGCACATAGTCTTCTGGGCATCTACCAATCTTTAAGATGACAGCACAACCATGAGGACATGGGATCCCTGACAATTCCCACATTCTACAACTACATGTCCTGTCTTTTAAGTTAACTTTAAATGACTCATATAATTGTCTAACTTCCCAATGTTCACCCCCAGCATGAAAAGGTTTCCAAAACCTGCCATTGTATCTCAAATTAATACAAAATCAAATTATGGTTGTAAATGAATAATCAATTTATAAATGCAAAACTAACCTTTGCTGATCTTTCACCCATTCCAATCTGTTTTGTATAGATGGACAGATGTCACCCTTCCACTTTAAGCATAATGTTCTCATAACAGATTGCCTCTCCATTATTATAGCTCTGATAGCTTCAAACATGGTAATGATAGGTTTGTTCCTCACACTCAGTATGACAGAATTGAAACACTCAGAGAAACCATTTTCAACACTTTCACACCCTCTATTTAGTTTGAAATAAGCCCTAGACCAGGTCCTAGGATTCTTATCCATTAGATATTGATGTGCTCTGGGGTCCACATCCCTAATATCTTTCATGACCTTCAAAAAAAGGGCAGGGTAACTAGCTTTTGAAGCAGCCCAAAACATAGACCTAAAATGGACACCACTAAACCTCTTTCTAAACCCTTCATATATGTGTCTGGCACACTGCCTATGCTCAGCATAAGGCAGCATGTCTTTGACAGCTTCAATCAATCCCTGTAACATTATAACAACCAATATATAACAATCTAATGCGGATAAAGTAACAATAATTATGAAATAGCATAATGAGTTATGATTGTAAAGTATTAAGGGTTATGGAAGAATACCTTGTGTTGATCAGAGATGATAGTTACTCCCACTCCACACTCAATATCAAGATCTCCTGAAAGTGCTTCCAAAAACCAAGTCCAATTGTCTTTGTTCTCAACATTAACCAAGGCCCATGCAATTGGGTATATATGGTTGTTGCCATCCCTCCCTATTGCTGTCAGTAACTCACCAGTAGCTGGGCTCTTCATGAAACAACCATCAAGGGCTATTACCTTTCTGCAACCTGCCTTCCAACCTTCTTTCAACCCCTTAAGACATATGTACATCCTTTCAAAATATAACTTGCCATCTGGACCTCTGTTACAATTAAGAGTAACAGTTGAACCTGGGTTGGATGCAATCAACTCTTGCTGGTATGGCCTGAGCATGCCATAATGTTCTTCAATTGACTTTTGGAACTCAATTAAAGCATATGTCTTAGCTGCTCTACACTGATTGTGGGTGACCATGCACTTGTACTTCTTCATCACCATATCTGCAATCTGTACTAGCTTAATGTCTGGAAATGCTCTAATTTTGTTACCAAATTGTTTCCCTATCCATTTGTAACTGACCAGTGAACCAAATCTGAAGTTCCTGGTGCAGTTATGGTCATCCCACAATGAGACAACTTGAAAAGAATTCTCTTCATTCATTTTCTTCCCATAACACCTCCATGGACATTTAGTTTCCTCACCCTTCACTGTGGCTGGATACATGTTCTGCTTTCTTTGCTTACCTATAACTGGATCTTTTACAATAGGTGGTCTTTGACCACATCTTGCAATTACCTTCTTTTGAGTACTTTTTTCATACCATAATGAGAATCCATTGGCTAAACCATAGTATGTTAAACACTCTTTAAAGGCATAATGATTTGGATACCTCTCACCAACTTGAGGTTTCTTGAGTCTCCATGGTGTATCCCTATTATGAATTGGCCACTTCTCTATATTTTCAGCCATCTGAAATGGATCCTGTTGGTCCTCATCCTCATTCCCCTTTAGTTTCTGCAATAAAGATGTAATGAATTCATCATGCTCAACAACCATGTCAGCTTCAGGGTTTATGTTGCCTAACTGACCAACAAGTGTAGGTTGTTTAGCAGTTTTAGGCAGTTTCTTGGCCTCAATCTTCCTTAGTCTCATCTCCCTTAACTCATCTTCACCCTCTGATAAATAATCTACAGAAGCTGTGTCACTTTCACTGTCACTGGAGCATTCAGCCTCAAATACATAGTCACTGTCTGACTCAGAATCCTCAACCACCTCTTCTTCTATGGTCTTCCCCTTTCCCTTATCATTTTCATAAAACAACCTTCTAGCAAGTTTCATAGCAGGAGCCTCTTCTACAACTGGCTCATCTTCATCTAAATCTTCAGCATCGCCTGCCCTAGTTTCTACATTATCACTATCATTATCCACATCTACTGGATCCTCTATGGCTTCATCTTGTAAACCAGCTGGGGGACGACTAGGGGGAGTCTTACTAGAGGAACCAATGGCATTGCCATCTTCTATTTCACCAGGGTTTACTTTCTTGGATTTCATACACAAATAATCTTCTAATGCCTCCTCATGGGTTTGCAAATGGTTCAAATACATATGAATCTTACCATAGCAATAAGAAATATCATACATACGTGCTAAATCAAATGTATCTTGTATCTTAAGTAACCCAGTTTGCAAATCAGTACCAGGAATCACATAATATATACCACTAACCATGGATAAGGTGTTTTTTTCAAGCATATCAAGTAATTCATCATACGAATCATATTTGTTCATTTGTAACTCTAATACCTGACCATCCACATACCTAGTAGGTCCATAGTAGAAAACACCATCAAAGTGAACATCAACCTCAAACGTACCCACATTCATCTGTAACAACAAATTACAAAAAAAAAAAAAAAAATTAAAATAATATTACTCACGTTGTTCAAGACATGCTTCCCATGCAACTTACCTACTGAATAACCCCCCAAAAAAAAAAAAAAATTTTGAAACCCTAATTTTTCGTTACAGTTGTCAGAACACAAATATATACTAACGATTATCTTTATATTTATAAATCTTGTGTATATACAAACGTTTTTATCAAATTTAACATATGTTACTACCAACCCAAAACCCAAACTACTTAATTAACTTCTGAAAAGAGATGAATAGAATCAAACCTTGATTTAATCACCAACAACTAAAATCGGATGAAGCAGCAGTACCTTAAGCAGATGATGATCACCATGTAACTTAAGTTTAGGGTTTTTGAATAAACCGATGCTTATTGTGTATGTGTAAAGTGAGGGGGACCAGAGAGAGAGCTGTGTATATGGAAATGTGATTGTGATTGTGATTGTGTATATATATCTAATTATTTTTTTACAAGCTACAGTAACACGTGGATGACGGCTCAAACATCCCGCCCATTTACGAGTCAACATATAAAGTTAAAGTCAACACACACAAAACAGGCCACGTGATTTATAAAATACCAGTTGGTGGTTTTGCCCCCCAGAATATGTGATGTTTTACAAAACATAACCCACAATATACGAAAATAAAGAATGGTTCCTCCTAAAGTAAAAAATTACAAGTTCAGTACCTTTACAACCGAAAAGCCCTAATATATAAATTTTGGGCTTAAATAAAAAAAAATCTTCCTTCAAAAGAATAAGACGTCATCTTGTCCGTATAAGACCATCTTTAATTATTACCTACAGTTTTTAACATTACCTTCTCATCTTTTACTTTTCTTTTCTCCCTAATGTAAAGATATTTCGTTGTTATTGACACTGTTACTCGTATCGGATTATATCAGTTAACAAATGGTTTTACGTAATAAAAAGAGAAAGATTCCAATTTAGCCCAAACTCTCCTTTTCAACTTTCAAATGCGGGGATGTGACTTAGCTTCATATGGGATTTGTAGTTTTGCCCACCTGTCAAGAGTATTCTCGCCGAACTCCGCTCTTCAAGCTCAGCTTCGGCAACAGCAACTCGAGAAAGCTATTCTTTTTTCAAGGAAAGAACAATGCTTCTCTTATTCAGTAGTTCAATCTTACTTTCTTACAGAGGATTTCCAATAATAAAAAGGGGAAGAAGACCCCCAGCCATCATCATCGAAATGGACTCTGAAGTAATCCAATCCTGACGTAACTCATTTTTTGGTGCTTATTGCCCTTCCCATCCTGCTATGCTAGTCCTTTCTTTCAACTAGAAGGGATTAGTTGTAAGCCGCAAATACTCAAATATGAACATCCATCGACCGTTACCACTTCCTCTTACTCGTGACTCGTATATGTACTTTCTATAGCAAGCACACGAGACCTATAGCTAAAGATCATATAGCGCCACAGTATATATATATACGAACCTATACGGAACACTTATCTCTTTCTCAGTGCTTTCTTTAGGCTCCTGGCTGCTCGTTGCCGATTTTGGGCTCTGCTGGAAGATATTGCTGAGCACCAAAGCAAAGTACACACGTGATTCTGCTTTGGCAGAAGTGCAATATAGTGATCTTATGAGTTTAACTGGTAATTGAATTGTTTCACAAGTAGGTTTTGGTAATAGAAGAAGAAGATTACGACTTTTTCTAGTCTTTGTGAGGGATTTTCGATCTTAACCAAGTAAGGGTCTAATCGGTGGAACCGGTGAACCACGCGAACTGGTTAGATGCGTGGGGCAGAGGGCTCGTAGTACCCCCTTTTCTTGATCCAGCCTTTTCTTAGCTTTTTGACCTCGGAGATAAGTCGAAATTCTTCTGCCTTGTTCGAGACAGCGAAATCCGATTTGACGTCTTCCCGAACGTCCGAAATTCTTTGGCCAGCCGCGAGATCCCCCTCTCTTTCTCGCACATTTTCTATGAAGTCACCGGATGAATTGCCGAGTAGATAGATCAGATCCGGACGCGGCTGTTTTTCGAGAAAAGGTCCCATCCTTCAATATCATGATTGGGTCGACCAGGCCAGATCATGAGTGAAATATCATGATCGGGTCGACTAGGCCAGATCATGAGTGAATAGAAAATCGAAAATGCCCTTTTCACCCCGAGTCAAAAATATATCTAGTAGTGCGCGGGCATCTACTGATTCACTTGATGACTGATGCTCGGCCACTGCTGCTGCTACTACAGAGTATTCTTCTCCTTGGTTCCTCTTGAAGCTTGGGGATGTAGTTAGATGCTCATGATACTACTGTAGTCGACTTAATAGTGATGTACTTTGTAATATACTTTTTGCTACCTTGCTCTCCCAAAGGAGCTTTCTAGCTACTGATCTCCTCGACCATCTTCCTTCTGGTATAAAGGAAAGAGCTTCCCGAGAGCCCCTATGCGACCTTCCACTTGCAAGAGTCGGTTTAACAGAAAGATATCTTCTTTCACCAATTCCACATTTATCAATTAATTAAATAACTAATAATTCAAGAAGTAATTACATATGTTCATAATTACATATTTTTTCAAAACAAAGTTCTAAAAATATTGTATTTATGTATTAGTAACTTGCACCCTTTGGAATAAAATATATAAATAATATATGTAACATAAGTTTATCACAAAAATCATAAAATAAATAACCCATAATCTTTAAATTATTACAATTATTTGTTTTTTGTCCTTGTTAACAAATATGTTGTGTCACACTAGTGACACTACACTCCATGCAAGTCATTTTGTGAGTGGTTTCATATTTTGCTTAATCAACCCAAACACTAATCATATAATCAAATTTATACTTTATAAACTTTAAAGACACCCTTATCTATCCTAACCAAATTCCTCTTTATTAACTATTTGTTATCTTCACACAAAACAAACATGTTTCACAATCAAATACCTTATTCTTCCACACATCAAGAACAATATCATCAAGATGATGATGAAAACGAAAACATAAGAGAAATCCATGCTCTAACATCGCCGCCACTTCCACCACCACCAGTATATCATCGTCGTCAGGAAGCATGGGAAACAACTAGCCATCGATCCTCTTCGCTTTCAGTGACTAGCACTGAAAGCGAAAACTTTACTACCATGAGTAGGGAATTCAGTGCCTTGGTCGTTGCAGGAACGGGCATAAATAATAACGGAAGTGATCAAACAATAAGTGAAGGTGGAAATAGTATGAATACTAATAATGGAAGTAGTAACAATTTGGAAAGAATTGGTGAGGAAGATATGATAATCGAAAATAATCCTTTAGCCATCGTACCGGATAATAATCCTATGGTGAATTCGCCTAGTAGTAGACGACGTGGGAGTTCTATCACGACGAGTGGAAGCCATAATAATAATGAAGTGTCGTCTGTTCAAATGGTGAAGAAAGAAGAAGTCGAATCAAAGATTTTGGCTTGGCAAAACGCGAAAATTTCCAAGATTAATAATAGGTTTAAGCGTGAAGATGCAATCATTAATGGATGGGAGAATGAACAAGTTCAAAAGTCTAATACATGGATGAAGAAAGTCGAGGTACGTCTTTGAAACTGTCAAAACGTACAATATATATGTCTATACATATCTTATTTATTCATCACCTCATAAATTTTTTATTTTTTATTTTTCTAATGGATATTTCATGCCTCATAAAACACGGTACCGTGTTTTGATGTTGTGATGTATATTGCTATAGTGAAAATCCCTCCGAAAATTTAATTTTCGGAATTTGAGGGACCAAAAGTGGCAACTCGAAATCCCTTATGGTTATACGTTTAGGCAGTTATGGGCCAACACAATTTATATACATCGATATATACATCCTGTAAAGAATTCTCTAATCATTCTTTTTTCTTTTCTTTCTGGTTCTTTCTCTCAAACACATACACACAAAACGTTCTTAATCTTTGATTGTATCCGATTGAATAGTTTGGGTGAACCGCCAAATTGATTCAATCTGAAAGCGATTACGTGCCTTCAAAGATTGATTATATCCAGTTATCTGTTCGTTATACACGAATTTCCCCAACATAAGATGGAAGAGGGATATATATTATCTATGGTATATATAGAAGTATTAGATTCAATTATAAGCATTCGGTAGTTTACATGTAAGAGTTGAAACCATCCGCGTAATTCGTTCACTAACATTAATGCTAAAAAAGTAATAGTAACATTTAAAAAGAAATGAGTCATGTCTATATCATGTTGTTAGTATAGTATCTTCTAAGACTCTATGAATTTTTTTTCTACGTACTTTTTCACACCAAGAAAATAAGAATATGGTCTAGTCTTCATCCAAGATCCTATATGCATATGGTAGTACCAATTTCCACGAGGTACAACTTTTGAAGCATAAATACAATAAAGTAACAAAGATTCAATATAACTAACTAGTTGTCGGTCATAGGTTAGTAGCACTATCTGAAATTAAAGACAACAAGACAATACATTCATCATTGAGAAAGTTGTGAACCATCATTTAATTATATTCATGATTGGTGCTGTGGGTCAGTGTATAGAAGGATTTATAATGTATGGGGAAATAATCAGTACAGCAAATTATATAAGAAAAAAAAAATCAAATTTGCCCCTGAAATTTACTAAATATACATATTAGGTTCTTGGTGTGTGAGTACGGCAGTAGCTAACATCGGTAGTGCCCGCATTACCTATACTTTCCCCAATGTATATAGTAAAATTTAAGAATTTAAAATGAAACTTTGCTTCGGTAAGCTCTGCCCTTAGTTTTAGATATGTTATTGATGAGGGAAATGATTAATCCTCCTAATATAATAGTCTAAAAATCCTCATAACTTTTGGATGAGGACATGTGAAAAAATCAGGGGGTGAGATTAGGAAAGAGAATTAGTGGTATCCACATGTCACCATCTAAAGCTATTAGGAGGATTTTTAGGCTAATTTTTTAGGAGGATAAATCATTTTCCATTATTTAACCACATAGTAGCATACTATATGTTAATGTTTTAACTCTTAATTAACATCCAAATATAGAAGTATCCAAAACAAAGACATAATATATTTTATGAAAGTTTGTTTATTCATAGTTTTAGGGTTATAGATAAAATATAGTAAGTGTTGTACATAACGACTGAAAATTCTACTTAGAGAGTAATTAATTTTATATACAAATATATTATTACGTGTTATCCATAGTCTTAGGCCAGTGTTAGCGAAATCCATTATTATCATTATATTATTTTCTGCAATCGGCAGATGGGGTTTGGGTTGTAAAATGAGATTATAGGTTAATTAACTTGTCTATTTTGGGTTAACAAAATTTATTTATATTGCTTTTGCAATAAGTATCTCACATAGTTAATATATGTATAACATTAATTTTCATCATTGTAGAGGAAACTGGAAGCAAAACGAGCACGGGCCATGGAGAAGATGCAGAATGATATAGCAAAGGCCCGAAGAAAATCAGAAGAAAGGAGAGCCACGGCAGAGGCGAAAAGAGGAACTAAAGTGGCCAGGGTCTTGGAGGTGGCTAACTTGATGAGGGCCGTTGGTAGAACTCCTGCCAAACGTTCATTCTTTTGAACCAGATCATTATCACATAATCACAAGATCATTAGTGTTTGAATAATAAGCGCCCCGGTTATCAAGGGGTCCATTAGTTTTTTTTGGATTGAAGAGCACCCTAAAGATTAGGTGACAATTCTAAAATGTACCCTAAAAAATACTCGGACTTTGGAGGTGTAATATTGTATGTTTTGATGCACAAAGACGACCAGTGCTCATCGAGCGTTCATAGCGTGTTACGATCATTAGAGTGTTTATGACTTATGAGAGGCATTTGTATAGTTTTTATGTTGGGAAAGAAGCTGAATATCCGGACTATGATACATATTTGAAAACTGTTTCATGGTCACTTTGAATAGTTGAATGGATTGTCACTTCTCTTGGCGACAACTTAGAGAGAGTTCAGTCCATTATGATTAATGAATTACACTAGATATTTTCATCAAAAATATGTATGATCATCATGACTTTTAAAACCTATTACCTTACCGGGAGGGGATTCCATCAAGTTTTCCAACTTGACTATTCATGTCAAGTTGGGGAGATCTTGACCATTGAATTTTAATCAAAGGTTAAGATTTAAAGATCATTTTTAAATCTTGACATTTGATTATAAGCCAATGGTCAAAATTTGTTTAACTTGACCCCTCAAGTTGAAATTAACTTGAAGGGATCTCCTCCCTTACCTCAAGGCTCAACATCTACAACATGTTTCCCTAGGATGAAAATGAAGTAAAAAGACACCTTAAGATGGCA
This sequence comes from Erigeron breviscapus, assembly GCA_034093135.1. Lineage (NCBI taxonomy): Eukaryota > Viridiplantae > Streptophyta > Magnoliopsida > Asterales > Asteraceae > Erigeron > Erigeron breviscapus. The sequence continues at coordinate 2,977,060 of CM067171.1, read as the reverse complement.
ATTTCACAGCAGTCTGGTGTCTTCGGCAAAAAAATTTTGCATACTTCAAACTTCCTTTCCTAGACTCTGTCTACTCTTATTTTGTACGCAAGCTTCTTGGTCATTAACAGGAAAATTAGAAAACAATCGGCATATTCAGAATGAGAAGACTTGCTTGTGGCTTAGCTTGTGGAATTTGTTAATTTGCTCTTTAATTAATTTCTCGGCTACTCCAGTACTCTCTTCACCACTTTCATAGAACAATTGCAGACTTAGACCTAACTGCTAGCACAGCTCTTGAAAAAACAAAGCAACCAGTCAACCACTCCAAGCTGTGATTGTACTGACAACTCTTTTTATGCATACAAGTATTAGAAACAATACAACCATTTGAATAACGCAGGCTAAACAAACATAGTGGCCAACCTAAATGTGAAAGGAAGCACAAAATAGAAATGCGTCAAATTCGTGAAAATATATAGATAACAGAAACACAACTGACTTTCTCCGGGTCAAAATACTTCCAAAACTGTAAAGGTATTATAACTACAGAAATGAAACTATTACACCAAGAAACAAGATCACCCGACACAGAACATGGTAACTTAAGAAGGAAACAAGATTTGAGGCATCTATGAGTCGGCAATGGTGACCTCAACCTCAACACCAGGTTCAATGGTAATGGAGGTGATTTGCTTAACAACATCTGGGGAGCTGAAAAGATCGATAACACGCTTGTGAACACGGAGCTCAAATCTGTCCCATGTGTTTGTTCCTGTGAAACAACATATAATGTATTATATAAGATTGATCAAACAATTGTTCATCCACCTATCCAGAGAATAATACAGTTAAAACATGATGTTTTCATAATATGTGTCAATGTGTTTAACCAGATGATGTAGGACAACTATACCAAGACCTGTTATTCAAAATCTGTAACAGCTTTTTTTCCTAAATTCCATCAAGTTAAGATATAGCAACCTCAGAATAACCTATGACTAATACAAATCTAAACAAAAGCTACAAGTTTAGAGCAACATGCGGATAAAAACTAGCAAAAGAAAAAGAAAGTGAGAAGAGGTATGAACAAAAGCACAAGTTATTTAAAAAACATTCTATAAGAGGCACTTTAAATTATAGCTTTAAATTTAAAGAGATTTTTTTCAAAGTTTGAAACTTTCATATTTTCATTGTTTATATGGTTTGACTTGGATTTCGAAATTAGAACTCATTATTGCAATTGCATAAACAGTACTAGTGATCATCAGTGATCAGGTTTTCCTTGTGTGTTAGTATCACTTATGTAAAAATGTTTCAGCTTATAACCAACTCAAGTATAAGTTTCAAGTGGCATAAGCTTCAATCAACTATTTCACTTCTTCGGAATTTCCATCTAGGTATAGTTGAAGAAACAACCGGATTTCCCTCTAACAAAATGATCACGAACAAAATTCAGTAACAAAACAAACACCTAAGCGATATGTAGAAAAATATTAATACCTTCACCACAAGGTGACTTCCTGGTTGTGATATGTAGAACCTTGGTCGGCATTCTAACAGGTCCCTTGAATCTTGTTGTTGGCACCACAAACCAAATCAAAACACACTATCATATACAATAATAAAAAAAACCTTAAAACTCCACCACAAAAAATCACAGAAACCAACATATTCAATGTAACAAAACTTTAAATCTACAATTAAGTGAACTAATTGATATGAAAAAAAAGACCTTTCTCAGATTAACATTCTTCGACGAAAGAGTAATCCTAATCTTGTGAATCTGTTCTTGAGGCTCTTCTAGCCCCTGCTTTGGCGGTTTCATGGCGGCGTAAGCCATCTTGCATCGTTCTGTTGAAAAAAGTCACTACTTTAATCAAAATCTTCTCTTTTATAAAAAATTATCAATATCAGATAGTTTCTACTAAACAATATACAAAACTTACATTACATAAACCAAAATACAAAAATCATAACTTATATATGTATATACACACTCATTTTCATATCTCATATTTATCAAATTTTCTATACTCATTTCCACTAAACTACACTTTTTTTTTAACTAAACAAATTTAACAGAAGAAAAGCTTGAATTCCAAATACATATATATATATATATATATATAACTTATAACAACTATCAAATTTATGGGGGAAAAACTCTAATTTCTAAAATAATTAACAGAATTAAAATGAAGTTATAAGATGAATAAGCAAAAATGATACGGAAATACAGGTATAATTAATAGATAAAACATATGTAAATAAATATAGATAAAATGGACTGTAAATGACGGCCGGAAAATAACCTGTGAAGATAACAGCGGTGATGACGGCGGCTGAGCAGTTAGTAAAGATGGGTAGACGGAAGAAGAAATTGAAACCCTAGGTATAAATTAAAACCCTGATATATATACATACATACAATAATATGTGTGTAAGTATGAATATGGTTTAGGCCCAACTAGAAAGTGGTTGTTATGTAGTTGTATGCATAGGTTTTTTTTATGTAAACCCAATGGAGTTTTATAGTTGGGCCTTTAATTAGTACTTGATTTACTTCCAACGTTTTTAGATTGGGAAATAAAATTGTAAAGGTTAAAACAAACTAATATGTCACTCGCGCAATACGACACTTGTCATGGCGGCGACAGTGTGGTAGTGGGTAGGGCTGTCAATAGGTTCGGGTTCAGGTTGACAAGTTAATGAGTTGAAAAACTCTGACCTTAACTTAACCCATTAAAAATTTCAGAAATTGTGTAAGCGTGCATATGGTTTAGGTCACCCAACTAGAAAGTGGTTCTTATTTTAGTCAATTAGTTGTATGCATAGTTTTTTCTTATGTGAACCCAATGGAGTTTTATAGTTGGGCCTTCCATTACTTAATTTACTTTCAAAGTTTTTAGATTGGGAAATATATTTGTAAAATAATATAAAGGTTGAATGTCCACCCAATTAGGAATGGCAAAAAATCTATTAAAAATAAAAATAAAAATTCCAACCTTAACGAAAAACCTCGATACATGGAATAGGTTTCGAAACAAGTAACGGAGATTTTATTCGGGTTTGAGAGAGGTACTAGGTCATGTCTTTCAAATGCATTATTTGAAAGGTGTTTAAATGATTTGTTTCAATAAGTCGTAACATTTTTCCTAACAATAAGTTGTCAAATATACAAGCATACCTTTCACCCCCTAAAAGCATCACATTGATTTACGGAGTAAAACTTAGAGGTACACACACAGGTTAGTTTAATATATCAAACAAAGTCAATAAAATTTAATAGGACTACAAAGAATAAGCAGGTTGTTTTAACCCTCTACACGATTAATTATAGGAAAAAGAAACCACTAAAAGTGTATAAAGTTATCTCATTTCATGTAGTATTGCTCTAAATGCAACAAAAATCAATATGACTAATCATATATGTTTTTAAAAATATTACTCCGTATATATTTATGTCTATGTTTTTAAAAGCCTCGCTATATTGTTTATGTATATTGCCTTCAAAAACTAAAAGACGACTCCTTTCACAAACATTCCACTAGTAAGGATTTGGTCTTTTGGAGGCTATGTGAGTTATTTTTGTATGAAAGGACAATGAATCAGTTAAATGTAGCCGGTCGTCAAATTAGACCATCGGTAAAACAAACTCAAAATTAAAATCCATAAGTTCACGTTATTGGTGGATTAAAAAAAATATGTTAGTTAAGAGTAAAAAATGAAAAAATAAATAAATATTGACGGTTATAAGGACTCTTGTTAAAGTATTTAAGGGTATTCGTGCAATGCATCGATAGTGATGGAGACGTCAGTGTGCTGGTGCGGTGACGACGACCGATAATTCGTATTGTATGTATTTTAGGAATAGAGTACGTAAAAATTCATTAATGTTAAGAGGATAGTGTAAAGGTAACTAGTAAGTGTAAAGACAAAAAAAATTATTAAGGAAATATAGATTTTCACATGCTTCTAAATTAATACATTGATATTCAATTATTAAACATCTAAATTTTTCTAACCATCTTTATCTTTATATATACTAAAAGACAATTGACCTAACCTCAATTGACCAATCCTTAAAATTAATTAAATCAACACATGTCTAAATTAATTTACACTTTTTGGTTTTCCATCACCAATTTACACTTTAACCCAATTTAAAAATTATTAATTTACATTTTTTGGTTTTCCATCACCAATTTACACTTACACCCAATTTATTACACTTTTTGGTTTTCCACACCAATTTACACTTTAATCTAATTTAAAAATAATTAATTTACACTTTTTGGTTTTCCATCACCAATTTACACTTTAACCCAATTTAAAAATTATTAATTTACATTTTTTGGTTTTCCATCACCAATTTACACTTACACCCAATTTATTACACTTTTTGGTTTTCCACACCAATTTACACTTTAATCTAATTTAAAAATAATTAATTTACACTTTTTGGTTTTCCATCACCAATTTACACTTTAACCCAATTTAAAAATAATTAATTTACACTTTTTTGTTTTTCATCACCAATTTACACTTGAAAATAATTAATTCACACTTTTTGGTTTTCCATCACCAATTTACACTTTAACTCAATTTAAAAATAAGTAATTTACACTTTTTGGTTTTTCATCACCAATTTACACTTAAAAATAATTAATTTACACTTTTTGGTTTTTCATCACCAATTCACACTTTCACCCAATTTAAAAATAATTATTTTACACTTTTCGGTTTTATTGGTAATATAAAAATATAACAAAATAGTGGACCAAGATATATGCAAAAACACACAAACACTCCAAAAAAATCATACGTAAACACTTCAACCAAATAATCATTAAAACTAATCTCCTTTCGTATATGCAGTAACGATTGTCTACATAAACACAAGAAGGTACAAACTCTCAATATCTTATCTAATTGTAATCAAACTAATTGTAATGTTGTTGTTATTAGTAATTGTAATTGGACTATAATTAGGATAATTATTGTTGTTATTGGTAATTGGTATCAAGTTATATTTAGGATATACAAATTCTTCTTATATAAACGAAACCCTACAAATAAAATCACAACACACGAAATCATTGAAAACTCACGAACCAACTACTACTTTTATTGTTCTTAAGAACCATAGCTAACGAAAACAAAATTACTTTTTTTTTTCAAGATATCAATGAGAACTCGGTGTAATCAAGGTTCAGATATTGTTTCTCTAGAAGAGTTTGTATAAAAGAAAACATGTTACACCATCCAGCCTTGATATGATTTAACATTCAATATTTACATTTGAATATCTCAAAAAAAAAATTAAGTATATTTTTACATGTTAATGTATAAGTATTTTTTTTTGTTCCATATACTAATTCATATATTAATAATGTTGTAAAACCCGTGTATTTGACGCGGGTCTAAAATCTAGTATAAATTATACTCGTGTAGGCTCGTAATCTTAATTGAGTCTAGCATTCACACTATGTTCTTAAGGGGAAAAGGTTTATGTGAGAACCATTTGAATTGAATTAACCATGAGAACCTATAAATTATAACTTGATGTTCATTTGTAAATGTATATGTGAATAAAATCGTTCACATATGAACAAATCAAAGTATATTTAATATTACCTCTGTTCATATGTGAACGGTTCTCACATGAACCTTACCCATTCTTAAGGTTTTTTTGGGCAAGAAAATAAAATAATCCAAATGATTTTTGTATAAATTGAGTTCTTGAGTTTTTTTTAATGGTGGAAATGAAATGAAGTGATATGATTTGAAAGAATTCTTTAGTTGTTTTTGTTTTAAAACTCTTCCTCCCATATTTGGGATGATTTGGAAGGATTATATCTCTTTTCTTCTCATCCCATCATATCAATTCTTTTCATTTAAAATAGAACTCAAGAACCCACTGTCAAAGCTCGAGTTTAATTATTATACGATTTCTAAGCTATTTCTGAACTCGAATCGAGAACATTTAGGCGTGTCTCAATCTAAATTTTTAGCGAGTCAAACTCTAATGGTTCATTGATATATTGAAGGTTATTACATCTTTACATATGAAAATGAGTTTCAATTATTTATATATTGAACTAGTGCCCAGGCCCGTCCAATGGACGGGTAGCCTCAAAATATATTAATCAAAGCTTAAAATTGGAATTCAAGTATATTAAATAAATACCGAATAAAATTAAAATACCTAAAAATAAAACATAAAACGATTCAAATAAGGCAAAAAGTTGAAGAAGTAATGCGTGATAAACTAATCTTTCGGGGAAGGCCTATTATACATATCGAAATCATACTCATTGTAACACCCGACGTTTAAAATATGGGTTTTCAAAAATCTTTCACCTAACGGTGTTAAATTGCGGAAGTAAAGACCGTAAAAGTCAAAACCGATAAAAACATTTCGGTTTCTGCATTTAGTTGGTGTTACATGCCATATCAAACAATAGTTTCAATGAAAACCCAACGGTTGCCCAACATTAAACAACCGTTCACACATTATTACATATATTCGACATCAAAATGAGATGTAATCAAAAGTCTCCATAATAAGCAACTAGGGGTAGCTAAGGAATCTGCATGCTTTCTACCCACGCTCTCACGTCCTGCACCTACAAGTCCTTCAAGCTAAACCTGAGGGAACAACCACATTAAAGAAACAAGTGTTAGCTATAAGAATAGCTAAGTAAGATCACACTTAATTTAAAAGCATTTTTCCAATTAAAACATTTCTTCGTTAATAGACAAACTCATTAGGCACAACACCCAACACACATATCTGCATAACAACTTCATATCAATTAGGATAATCAGCCTAAATGTGCCTATCCTGCATTAGTTCACACATTGTCACACATATCTTCGTTAACTGCATATAAGTGTGCCCTGCATCACACCCGACTAGATGATCAACCAAAAGACTAATCATCGTACGTCGTTAAGGAATGGCAAGCCAATCCAAGAGTAATCCGTATGTGGAGGTTGGTCAAACCCCTCGTATTACTCGCCCTGCATTATAAAGACCATGTTGCAAGGAGCCACCCAAGCAACAACTACGTCAACGTACTCGTCCGGATAAGACTTGTACGGGTTAAGCTTAACACTTTCCCTGCATTATATTTACGAGCTTGATTTCACACATAATAGTTTAGGCAACACACATAACCTAAACATAATCACACATTACCTTCATTTCGTTTGGGCCCTTAAACGTGCAAGTGACATGGCAACCTACCAAGTCTAGTGAGCTAGGTGTACAAGCCATGTAGTATGCGTATGTCACACATTAACTCCATTTCTACATTTCACACATAACAAGATACTTCGTAATTCTACATAAACTACATATCAATACACTACATTAACCAATACTTCATTTCACTACATTAGGGTCTGCATTTCAGGTCTCATGGTCAACTACATATCAATACACTACATTAACCAATACTTCATTTCACTACATTAGGGTCTGCATTTCAGGTCTCATGGTCAACTACATATCCCATAGTACCTCCCGTGTAACCCGAGATACCCACATATATCATATGTTACCGTTAAGGAAGTTATAAGTATGAAACCTTTGCTTGTTGAACCCCCAGCGTGACAAAAGTAGTGTATCTTACCTTGATACAGCTTAACAACAAGCTACAAGCACAATACAACGATGACTAGGTGTCTCCAATAACCTAGAACAAGTATAAGATCAAAATATAAGCTAAACGACACCTTTTGTAAAATCTGGGCAGGTGGTGCGCCGCACCTACCAAGTGGTGCGTCGCATATCGGGCTCCCATCAAAAACCAAAAACCTAAACTGGGCAGTGGTGCGCCGCACCTACCCTTTGGTGCGTCGCATATCGGGCTCCCATCAAAAACCAAAAACCTAAACTGGGCAGTGGTGCGCCGCACCTACCCTTTGGTGCGTCGCATATCGGGCTCCCATCAAAAACCAAAAACCTAAACTGGGCAGTGGTGCGCCGCACCTACCCTTTGGTGCGTCGCATATCGGGCTCCCATCAAAAACCAAAAACCTAAACTGGGCAGTGGTGCGCCGCACCACTCCCTTGGTGCGCCGCACCTGGGGTGCAGATCAGCAACTCAATTTTGTTCTTTGATCAAACGAATTCCATACGAACCCATACCCCAAATCCAACCTGGGGACTTAAAATTAATCCTTTTAATTGCACTTTCATCAACTTTAACCATCTTATTAATCCTTTACATCATGAATCAATCATTTAATCATCCGAATAACATGAAATCGGTGAACGTTTAATCAAATAACCCAACCCAAACCCTTATGGCCTGGATTAAGACTAATATAAGACTCACACAATCATATTTCAAAAGAGGAATACCAATATTACCTGTATTAGGTGACAAGGATCCAAGATCTAAGCAATACACGATCGATTTGGCTCCAAAACGAATAGATCCAAAGAGAAACTTGAGAGGGAAGGAAGGCGATCGGCTAGGGCTTGTTTAGGAGGAAGAAAATCTGCATAATGGCTCTCTAATGACAACCCTAAGCCTCTAAACCCATTTTTTGACTTTGCACACATGTCAAAACTAGCCCCTAAGCTTCCTAATCCTTCATTGTTGGTCACAAACTACTTTATTGACCATATATATCATTAATCCTTCATTAAATGTCACTACATAGACATTAATCTTCACATTACACACATTTATACTACATTAACATTTAGGCTTACAAGCCTCACACATAACACACATTAACTACATATAAGCATTAAATCTAAAATAGACTTAACGACACACACAATATTGACTTAACGACATTAGTCAACTAGTAAATAAAATAGACTTAACAACACACACAATATTGACTTAACAACACACACAATATTGACTTAACGGCATTAGTCAACACACACAATATTGACTTAACGACACACACAATATTGACTTAACGACACACACAATATTGACTTAACGACACACACAATATTGACTTAACGACACACACAATATTGACTTAACGACACACACAATATTGACTTAACGACACACACAATATTGACTTAACGACACACACAATATTGACTTAACGACACACACAATATTGACTTAACGACACACACAATATTGACTTAACGACACACACAATATTGACTTAACGACACACACAATATTGACTTAACGACACACACAATATTGACTTAACGACACACACAATATTGACTTAACGACACACACAATATTGACTTAACGACACACACAATATTGACTTAACGACACACACAATATTGACTTAACGACACACACAATATTGACTTAACGACACACACAATATTGACTTAACGACACACACAATATTGACTTAACAACACACACAATATTGACTTAACACACACACAATATGACTTAAACTAAAATATGACTTAACGACACACACAATATTGACTTAACGACATTAGTCAACTAGTAAAGAAAAGTTTGGGATGTTACAATTACCTCCCCCTTAAGAGGATTCCGTCCCCGGAATCTCATCAGTAAGGAACAACTCGGGATACTTTTCCTTCATTACTGCTTCAGTTTCCCACGTCAAGCTTTCTCCATGATTATGCTTCCACTTTATCAACACAAGGTCAATCACTTTTCGGCGTAACTTCTTTTGCTTTCTTCCAAGTATCGCTACCGGTTCGTCTACTATTCTCTTCATTGGGTCAATACTCACGTCTTTAATAGGAATCACACTTGACTCCTCAGCTAAACATTTCCTCAAGTAGGATACATGGAAGGTGTTGTGAATTCCATCCAATTCTGGAGGTAATTCCAACTGATATGCCACGTCTTTAATGCGCTTCACAACTTTAAAAGGTCCAATGAAACGTGGACTCAACTTTCCCTTCTTTCCAAATCGAATAACTCCTTTCCAAGGTGATACTTTCAGCATCACTAAATCACCAACATTAAACTCAATCGGTCTCCTTTTCTTATCTGCATATGTTTTTTGCCTTTCTCTTGCCACACGTAAGGCTTCTTTAGCTACATTAACCTTTTCAGAGGTAATTTCAATAATTTCGGGACCGGTCAACTGCTTTTCACCGGGCTCCATCCAACAACTTGGAGTCCTACACCTTCTACCATATAACATCTCAAATGGTGGCATTCCAATGCTTGCATGGTGACTATTGTTGTAAGCAAACTCAATCATCCTCAAATGATCATCCCATGCTCCACCGTATTCAAGTACACACGTTCTCAACATATCCTCCAAGGTTTGAATGGTTCTCTCACTTTGCCCATCGGTTTGAGGATGATATGCGGTACTCAAATTTATTCTACTACCCAACTCCCGTTGAAGACCCTTCCAAAAGTTTGACACAAACCTCGAGTCTCGATCCGAAACAATAGATAAAGGAACTCCATGTTTCGCAACTACTTCATCAATGTACATCTTTGCCATCTTCGTTAAAGGCACATCTTGTCGGGTAGCTAGAAAATGAGCACTCTTCGTCAATCTATCTACAATCACCCATATCATATCATTCCCTTTCGGCGTTTTAGGTAGCTTCGTTACAAAGTCCATGGTAATATGATCCCATTTCCACTCGGGAATGTCTAATTGATGCAACAAACCATACGGCTTTTGATGGTCCGTCTTCACACGTGCACACGTCAAACACTTTGCTACAAAATGAGCTACTTCCCCTTTAATATCCGGCCACCAATAAATCGGCTTCAAATCTGCATACATTTTGGTGACACCGGGATGAACCGAATATCTACTTCTATGGGCTTCCTCAAGGATCAATTCTCGGTTATCACCAAGCAATGGCACCCAAATTCGACCCTTGTATGTTTTGAACCCACGGCTATTAGTCTCCATCACAAGACATTTCTTCTTCCCAATGCTTTCATTGTCAATGTTATCCTTCATCAATGTACATCTTTGCCATCTTCGTTAAAGGCACATCTTGTCGGGTAGCTAGAAAATGAGCACTCTTCGTCAATCTATCTACAATCACCCATATCATATCATTCCCTTTCGGCGTTTTAGGTAGCTTCGTTACAAAGTCCATGGTAATATGATCCCATTTCCACTCGGGAATGTCTAATTGATGCAACAAACCATACGGCTTTTGATGGTCCGTCTTCACACGTGCACACGTCAAACACTTTGCTACAAAATGAGCTACTTCCCCTTTAATATCCGGCCACCAATAAATCGGCTTCAAATCTGCATACATTTTGGTGACACCGGGATGAACCGAATATCTACTTCTATGGGCTTCCTCAAGGATCAATTCTCGGTTATCACCAAGCAATGGCACCCAAATTCGACCCTTGTATGTTTTGAACCCACGGCTATTAGTCTCCATCACAAGACATTTCTTCTTCCCAATGCTTTCATTGTCAATGTTATCCTTCATCAATGCCCTTACTTGTGCTTCTTTAATTCGATCAAGTAGCCCCGACTTGGCTTGAACTTGCATGCTCATCAACTTACAAGAAGAACTTTGCACCTTCCTACTTAGTGCATCCGCCACTACATTGGCTTTACCCGGATGATATTTGATTTCACAATCATAATCCTTAAGTAATTCCATCCTTCTTTCACTTTCACGTCTTTAATAGGAATCACACTTGACTCCTCAGCTAAACATTTCCTCAAGTAGGATACATGGAAGGTGTTGTGAATTCCATCCAATTCTGGAGGTAATTCCAACTGATATGCCACGTCTTTAATAGGAATCACACTTGACTCCTCAGCTAAACATTTCCTCAAGTAGGATACATGGAAGGTGTTGTGAATTCCATCCAATTCTGGAGGTAATTCCACTGATATGCCACGTCTTTAATAGGAATCACACTTGACTCCTCAGCTAAACATTTCCTCAAGTAGGATACATGGAAGGTGTTGTGAATTCCATCCAATTCTGGAGGTAATTCCAACTGATATGCCACGTCTTTAATAGGAATCACACTTGACTCCTCAGCTAAACATTTCCTCAAGTAGGATACATGGAAGGTGTTGTGAATTCCATCCAATTCTGGAGGTAATTCCAACTGATATGCCACGTCTTTAATAGCGCTTCACACTTCTCAACATATCCTCCAAGGTTTGAATGGTTCTCTCACTTTGCCCATCGGTTTGAGGATGATATGCGGTACTCAAATTTATTCTACTACCCAACTCCCGTTGAAGACCCTTCCAAAAGTTTGACACAAACCTCGAGTCTCGATCCGAAACAATAGATAAAGGAACTCCATGTTTCGCAACTACTTCATCAATGTACATCTTTGCCATCTTCGTTAAAGGCACATCTTGTCGGGTAGCTAGAAAATGAGCACTCTTCGTCAATCTATCTACAATCACCCATATCATATCATTCCCTTTCGGCGTTTTAGGTAGCTTCGTTACAAAGTCCATGGTAATATGATCCCATTTCCACTCGGGAATGTCTAATTGATGCAACAAACCATACGGCTTTTGATGGTCCGTCTTCACACGTGCACACGTCAAACACTTTGCTACAAAATGAGCTACTTCCCCTTTAATATCCGGCCACCAATAAATCGGCTTCAAATCTGCATACATTTTGGTGACACCGGGATGAACCGAATATCTACTTCTATGGGCTTCCTCAAGGATCAATTCTCGGTTATCACCAAGCAATGGCACCCAAATTCGACCCTTGTATGTTTTGAACCCACGGCTATTAGTCTCCATCACAAGACATTTCTTCTTCCCAATGCTTTCATTGTCAATGTTATCCTTCATCAATGCCCTTACTTGTGCTTCTTTAATTCGATCAAGTAGCCCCGACTTGGCTTGAACTTGCATGCTCATCAACTTACAAGAAGAACTTTGCACCTTCCTACTTAGTGCATCCGCCACTACATTGGCTTTACCCGATGATATTTGATTTCACAATCATAATCCTTAAGTAATTCCATCCACCTCCTTTGTCTCACGTTCATTTCCTTTTGATTAAAGACATACTGTAAACTTTTATGATCGGTAAACAAAGTGCATTTTGTACCATAGAGGTAATGTCTCCACAATTTCAATGCAAAAACAACTGCGGCCAATTCAAGATCATGGGTAGGGTAATTCTTCTCATGTGGTTTCAACTGGCGGGAAGCATAGGCGATCACCTTGTCCCTCTGCATCAGTACACAACCCAAACCCGTGATAGATGCATCACTATACACAACCAAATCTTCGGTACCTTCAGGCAAGGCAAGTATAGGAGCCTCACACAACTTCTTCTTCAACGTTTGAAATGCATTCTCCTGCTTATCGTGCCACTCAAACTTTACTCCTTTCTTCGTTAGTTCAGTCATAGGCTTGGCTATTCGGGAGAAATCCTGAATGAACCTTCTATAATATCCAGCCAAACCAAGAAAACTTTTAATCTCAGTAGGAGTCTTTGGCTGCTCCCACTTTGAAACAGCTTCAATCTTTGAAGGATCTACTTTAATACCTTCCGATGAAATAACATGACCAAGAAACTGCACCTCTCGAAGCCAAAACTCGCATTTAGAAAACTTGGCATACAACTTCTTCTCCCTCAACACCTCCAAAACTGCTTTCAAGTGCTCACGGTGCTCATCTTCTGACTTAGAATAGATCAAAATATCGTCAATAAACACAATAACAAAATGATCTAGAAAGGGACGGCATACCCGATTCATTAAATCCATAAACGCGGCTGGAGCATTAGTCAACCCAAATGGCATGACCAAGAACTCATAATGGCCATATCTAGTCCGGAAGGCTGTCTTTGCTACATCCTCCTTCTTAACCTTCAATTGATGATAACCGGACCGTAAATCTATCTTTGAAAAATATGAAGCACCATGTAGTTGATCAAAGAGATCATCAATTCGCGGGAGAGGATATTTATTCTTAACCGTTCGCTTATTCAACTCACGGTAGTCTATGCACATGCGCATAGATCCATCCTTCTTTTTAACAAAGAGAACCGGAGCTCCCCAAGGCGAGGAACTAGGTCGAATGAAACCTTTGTCAAGTAACTCCTGAAGTTGGGACATTAACTCTTTCATTTCTGTAGGAGCTAATCTGTAAGGTGCTTTAGCAACAGGTGTAGCACCGGGAATAAGATCTATCTGAAAAGTAACTTCACGGTCAGGAGGGATACCGGGAAGATCTTCGGGAAACACATCGGAAAAATCAGATACTACATCAACACTAGCAATAGAAGGCTTCTCCTTTCTCACATCAATAACATAGGCCAAGAAATGACTCTTATTCTTCCTTATACATTTAATAGCCTTCATCATACTAATGATCTTTACCCCCCCTCTCTTCTTATCTCCATAAACCGTTACCACATTACCATCGGATGTAGGAAACCGAATAATCTTTTGGGAACACAAAATATTAGCTTCATTTCTAGACAACTAATCCATACCAATCACTACATCAAAACCGGCTAAAGTAGTAGGCAATAACTGGACCGGAAACAAACGACCTTCAATCTCAATGTCACAATCATCATAACCCACACATATATCACTAATCGTACCATTAGCAATTTCCACCTCTATCGAGCAATCTAAAGGGGTAGTGACTCTTCCTAGCTTAGGAGAAAATAAAGTAGACACAAACGACCTATTTGCACCCGAATCAAATAAAACAGAAGCAGGTTTTGAATTAACAAGGAAAGTACCACTTACCACCTCGTCGTTGTTCTTAGCATCATCCACAGTCATCTGCAAGGCTCTCACTTTTGTTGCTGAAGTGGCTGCTTTCTTCCCGTCATTCTTCATTTGTGGGCAATCGGCAATAAGATGACCCGTTTCCTGACACTTGTAACAACGAGTCTTGTCCCTACATTCCGTTGCAAGATGTCCCGACTTCCCGCACTTATGACACCTTCTTGTCTTGTCGGAACATTGACCTTCATGAACATTCTTGTAAAAAGCACACCAAGACCCATTCTTCTTTTTATCTTTGTCACCACTTGAGCTAGAATTCCCACGAAACTTCTTATTATTGTTATTAGATGACCAATTTGACCCTCTTTTGAACCCTGCTTTCTTGTCATCAACCTTCACCACAACTTTCTCACTTTTGAAGTCATCATCCAACCTCTTTGACTCCTTAATAGCCGCCGATAAAGTCACATGTTGTCTACATAATCCACGATAACTAACGGGGAGACCATCACAATAAGCCTCAATTTGGTCCTCCTGCCTTCGAACCAAGTGTCCAACAAACTTCAACTTCTCCATAAACGAGTGTGCATAATCAGAAATTGCACCGGGTTTAGCAACCAACGATCTAAACTCCTTTTCAATCAACCTTAACTCACGCGTTCCCACATACTCCTCTAGAAACTTCTCCTTAAATGTTCCCCAAGGCATAACTGCAAGTACCTCAGGAGCCATAGACACTGTAGTAGCCCTCCACCAATTACGGGCATTCTTCTTCAACATCCTACTAGCACACAAAACCTTCATATCATCCGAACAATAGCAAGATGCAAAAACTACCTCAATGTCCTCGATCCACTCCATAGCACCCACTGCATTTTGGGTACCATCAAACTCCTTGGCACCACATTTCTGAAAACTTTCATATTTGAAGTTATTAACACGAGGTGCATTAACAACTCCAAGTCCTCCACCATTAACTTCATTAACACCCACGGCTGCCATGGATGGTTCTGCACTTTGGGAGGGATTAGAGTAATTCCCTTCCGAACGCTCACCCCTTTGTTCACTCCCAATCCTTTCTGCATTTCTTTCAGCCCTCAATTGAGCTAATTCCTCTTCATTTCTCATTAAGAGAGCTCGGATAGCTCTCAATTCTTCATGTAATTGGGCTTGATTGGGAACCTGCTCTATTACCGGGTTTGCCCTATCTACTTCGGAGGCGGTTGGTGGATCACCAAGACGGCGATTTTGTACACGGGGTAGCCTTTGTTCTACTTCATTTCCAGCCCCGTTTCCGTTAGGAGGAACACCACCACCATTTCCTCCTGCTCTCTGGTTACTAGCTCTAGTGTTTGCCATTAACTCTACAAAGCAACGACGACGGTTAGCAAGAGTTAAAGAGTGACTACATATGTTAAGGCTCTACAACATATAACCACATTATCACACATAATAATCAAGCCTTAAATCACACTCTCAATCACTCCCCAACCCGTCTTAGAGCTTTCCACTTCATTAGCTAGGCATCCTACTTAAGCCTAACCTACTTCTCGTCGGTCTAAGTCCAAAATCCTACGGCATAAGTCGAATTTTGGTTCACTTAAACCAATGCTCTGATACCAACTTGTAACACCCGACGTTTAAAAATATGGGTTTTCAAAAATCTTTCACCTAACGGTGTTAAATTGCGGAAGTAAAGACCGTAAAAGTCAAAACCGATAAAAACATTTCGGTTTCTGCATTTAGTTGGTGTTACATGCCATATCAAACAATAGTTCCAATGAAAACCCAACGGTTGCCCAACATTAAACAACCGTTCACACATTATTACATATATTCGACATCAAAATGAGATGTAATCAAAAGTCTCCATAATAAGCAACTAGGGGTAGCTAAGGAATCTGCATGCTTTCTACCCACGCTCTCACGTCCTGCACCTACAAGTCCTTCAAGCTAAACCTGAGGGAACAACCACATTAAAGAAACAAGTGTTAGCTATAAGAATAGCTAAGTAAGATCACACTTAATTTAAAAGCATTTGTCCAATTAAAACATTTCTTCGTTAATAGACAAACTCATTAGGCACAACACCCAACACACATATCTGCATAACAACTTCATATCAATTAGGATAATCATCCTAAATGTGCCTATCCTGCATTAGTTCACACATTGTCACACATATCTTCGTTAACTGCATATAAGTGTGCCCTGCATCATACCCGACTAGATGATCAACCAAAAGACTAATCATCGTACGTCGTTAAGGAATGGCAAGCCAATCCAAGAGTAATCCGTATGTGGAGGTTGGTCAAACCCCTCGTATTACTCGCCCTGCATTATAAAGACCATGTTGCAAGGAGCCACCCAAGCAACAACTACGTCAACGTACTCGTCCGGATAAGACTTGTACGGGTTAAGCTTAACACTTTCCCTGCATTATATTTACGAGCTTGATTTCACACATAATAGTTTAGGCAACACACAACACACATATCTGCATAACAACTTCATATCAATTAGGATAATCATCCTAAATGTGCCTATCCTGCATTAGTTCACACATTGTCACACATATCTTCGTTAACTGCATATAAGTGTGCCCTGCATCATACCCGACTAGATGATCAACCAAAAGACTAATCATCGTACGTCGTTAAGGAATGGCAAGCCAATCCAAGAGTAATCCGTATGTGGAGGTTGGTCAAACCCCTCGTATTACTCGCCCTGCATTATAAAGACCATGTTGCAAGGAGCCACCCAAGCAACAACTACGTCAACGTACTCGTCCGGATAAGACTTGTACGGGTTAAGCTTAACACTTTCCCTGCATTATATTTACGAGCTTGATTTCACACATAATAGTTTAGGCAACACGCATAACCTAAACATAATCACACATTACCTTCATTTCGTTTGGGCCCTTAAACGTGCAAGTGACATGGCAACCTACCAAGTCTAGTGAGCTAGGTGTACAAGCCATGTAGTATGCGTATGTCACACATTAACTCCATTTCTACATTTCACACATAACAAGATACTTCGTAATTCTACATAAACTACATATCAATACACTACATTAACCAATACTTCATTTCACTACATTAGGGTCTGCATTTCAGGTCTCATGGTCAACTACATATCCCATAGTACCTCCCGTGTAACCCGAGATACCCACATATATCATATGTTACCGTTAAGGAAGTTATAAGTATGAAACCTTTGCTTGTTGAACCCCCAGCGTGACAAAAGTAGTGTATCTTACCTTGATACAGCTTAACAACAAGCTACAAGCACAATACAACGATGACTAGGTGTCTCCAATAACCTAGAACAAGTATAAGATCAAAATATAAGCTAAACGACACCTTTTGTAAAATCTGGGCAGGTGGTGCGCCGCACCTACCAAGTGGTGCGTCGCACCACTGGTGCGCCGCACCTGCCAAGTGGTGCGTCGCACCAATCCTCCAGAAATTTCCTATCAACAATAGGTGCGCCGCACCTACCCTTTGGTGCGTCGCATATCGGGGTCCACACCAAACCCTTGGTGCGCCGCACCACTCCCTTGGTGCGCCGCACCTGCCAAGTGGTGCGTCGCACCAATCCTCCAGAAATTTCCTATCAACAATAGGTGCGCCGCACCTACCCTTTGGTGCGTCGCATATCGGGCTCCCATCAAAAACCAAAAACCTAAACTGGGCAGTGGTGCGCCGCACCACTCCCTTGGTGCGCCGCACCACTCCCTTGGTGCGCCGCACCTGGGGTGCGCCGCACCACTCCCTTGGTGCGCCGCACCACTCCCTTGGTGCGCCGCACCACTCCTTGGTGCGCCGCACCCCTCTTTGGTGCGCCGCACCAAAAACCCTGGGCAGTGGTGCGCCGCACCACTCCCTTGGTGCGCCGCACCACTCCCTTGGTGCGCCGCACCTGCCAAGTGGTGCGTCGCACCAATCCTCCAGAAATTTCCTATCAACAATAGGTGCGCCGCACCTACCCTTTGGTGCGTCGCATATCGGGTGCGCCGCACCTGCCAAGTGGTGCGTCGCACCAATCCTCCAGAAATTTCCTATCAACAATAGGTGCGCCGCACCTGCCAAGTGGTGCGTCGCACCAATCCTCCAGAAATTTCCTATCAACAATAGGTGCGCC
Organism: Erigeron breviscapus; assembly: GCA_034093135.1. Lineage (NCBI taxonomy): Eukaryota > Viridiplantae > Streptophyta > Magnoliopsida > Asterales > Asteraceae > Erigeron > Erigeron breviscapus. The sequence goes on along the minus strand of CM067171.1, from coordinate 2,958,257 downwards.
GCACCTACCCTTTGGTGCGTCGCACATATCCTCCAGAAATTTCCTATCAACAATAGGTGCGCCGCACCACCCCTTTGGTGCGTCGCATATCGGGCGTCCCACACCCCTTGGTGCGCCGCACCACCCCTTGGTGCGCCGCACCAAAAACCCTGGGCAGTGGTGCGCCGCACCACTCCCTTGGTGCGCCGCACCACTCCCTTGGTGCGCCGCACCTGCCAAGTGGTGCGTCGCACCAATCCTCCAGAAATTTCCTATCAACAATAGGTGCGCCGCACCTACCCTTTGGTGCGTCGCATATCGGGGTCCACACCCAAACCTGGGCAGTGGTGCGCCGCACCACTCCCTTGGTGCGCCGCACCACTCCCTTGGTGCGCCGCACCACCCCTTGGTGCGCCGCACCACTCCCTTGGTGCGCCGCACCACTCCCTTGGTGCGCCGCACCACTCCCTTGGTGCGCCGCACCACTCCCTTGGTGCGCCGCACCACTCCCTTGGTGCGCCGCACCACTCCCTTGGTGCGCCGCACCACTCCCTTGGTGCGCCGCACCACTCCCTTGGTGCGCCGCACCACTCCCTTGGTGCGCCGCACCACTCCCTTGGTGCGCCGCACCACTCCCTTGGTGCGCCGCACCACTCCCTTGGTGCGCCGCACCACTCCCTTGGTGCGCCGCACCACTCCCTTGGTGCGCCGCACCACTCCCTTGGTGCGCCGCACCACTCCCTTGGTGCGCCGCACCACTCCCTTGGTGCGCCGCACCACTCCCTTGGTGCGCCGCACCACTCCCTTGGTGCGCCGCACCACTCCCTTGGTGCGCCGCACCACTCCCTTGGTGCGCCGCACCACTCCCTTGGTGCGCCGCACCACTCCCTTGGTGCGCCGCACCACTCCCTTGGTGCGCCGCACCACTCCCTTGGTGCGCCGCACCACTCCCTTGGTGCGCCGCACCACTCCCTTGGTGCGCCGCACCACTCCCTTGGTGCGCCGCACCACTCCCTTGGTGCGCCGCACCACTCCCTTGGTGCGCCGCACCACTCCCTTGGTGCGCCGCACCACTCCCTTGGTGCGCCGCACCACTCCCTTGGTGCGCCGCACCACTCCCTTGGTGCGCCGCACCACTCCCTTGGTGCGCCGCACCACTCCCTTGGTGCGCCGCACCACTCCCTTGGTGCGCCGCACCACTCCCTTGGTGCGCCGCACCACTCCCTTGGTGCGCCGCACCACTCCCTTGGTGCGCCGCACCACTCCCTTGGTGCGCCGCACCACTCCCTTGGTGCGCCGCACCACTCCCTTGGTGCGCCGCACCACTCCCTTGGTGCGCCGCACCACTCCCTTGGTGCGCCGCACCACTCCCTTGGTGCGCCGCACCACTCCCTTGGTGCGCCGCACCACTCCCTTGGTGCGCCGCACCACTCCCTTGGTGCGCCGCACCACTCCCTTGGTGCGCCGCACCACTCCCTTGGTGCGCCGCACCACTCCCTTGGTGCGCCGCACCACTCCCTTGGTGCGCCGCACCACTCCCTTGGTGCGCCGCACCACTCCCTTGGTGCGCCGCACCACTCCCTTGGTGCGCCGCACCACTCCCTTGGTGCGCCGCACCACTCCCTTGGTGCGCCGCACCACTCCCTTGGTGCGCCGCACCACTCCCTTGGTGCGCCGCACCACTCCCTTGGTGCGCCGCACCACTCCCTTGGTGCGCCGCACCACTCCCTTGGTGCGCCGCACCACTCCCTTGGTGCGCCGCACCACTCCCTTGGTGCGCCGCACCACTCCCTTGGTGCGCCGCACCACTCCCTTGGTGCGCCGCACCACTCCCTTGGTGCGCCGCACCACTCCCTTGGTGCGCCGCACCACTCCCTTGGTGCGCCGCACCACTCCCTTGGTGCGCCGCACCACTCCCTTGGTGCGCCGCACCACTCCCTTGGTGCGCCGCACCACTCCCTTGGTGCGCCGCACCACTCCCTTGGTGCGCCGCACCACTCCCTTGGTGCGCCGCACCACTCCCTTGGTGCGCCGCACCACTCCCTTGGTGCGCCGCACCACTCCCTTGGTGCGCCGCACCACTCCCTTGGTGCGCCGCACCACTCCCTTGGTGCGCCGCACCACTCCCTTGGTGCGCCGCACCACTCCCTTGGTGCGCCGCACCACTCCCTTGGTGCGCCGCACCACTCCCTTGGTGCGCCGCACCACTCCCTTGGTGCGCCGCACCACTCCCTTGGTGCGCCGCACCACTCCCTTGGTGCGCCGCACCACTCCCTTGGTGCGCCGCACCACTCCCTTGGTGCGCCGCACCACTCCCTTGGTGCGCCGCACCACTCCCTTGGTGCGCCGCACCACTCCCTTGGTGCGCCGCACCACTCCCTTGGTGCGCCGCACCACTCCTTTGTGAAATCTGGCCATGTGGTGCGCCGCACCTCCCACATGGTGCGTCGCACCAATCCTCCAGAAATTTCCTATCAACAATAGGTGCGCCGCACCTACCCTTTGGTGCGTCGCATATCGGGCGTCCCACCAAAAACCCTGGGCAGTGGTGCGCCGCACCACTCCCTTGGTGCGCCGCACCACTCCCTTGGTGCGCCGCACCACTCCCTTGGTGCGCCGCACCACTCCCTTGGTGCGCCGCACCACTCCCTTGGTGCGCCGCACCACTCCCTTGGTGCGCCGCACCACTCCCTTGGTGCGCCGCACCACTCCCTTGGTGCGCCGCACCACTCCCTTGGTGCGCCGCACCACTCCCTTGGTGCGCCGCACCACTCCCTTGGTGCGCCGCACCACTCCCTTGGTGCGCCGCACCACTCCCTTGGTGCGCCGCACCACTCCCTTGGTGCGCCGCACCACTCCCTTGGTGCGCCGCACCACTCCCTTGGTGCGCCGCACCACTCCCTTGGTGCGCCGCACCACTCCCTTGGTGCGCCGCACCACTCCCTTGGTGCGCCGCACCACTCCCTTGGTGCGCCGCACCACTCCCTTGGTGCGCCGCACCACTCCCTTGGTGCGCCGCACCACTCCCTTGGTGCGCCGCACCATTCTTAGTAAATTGATTCTTGATGACAACTTTTGATTATAGACGAATTAAAAATTTACACAGTAACGGTATGATTCGAGCAACCATCAATATGACCAATACTTAATTAATACGAAAGCTAAAGAAGAAACATATGAAAATTAACTCCATATAAATATTGATTCCAGTTTACCCTTTTTTTCCAACTTTAGTTAAATAAAAAGAGAAACAAAAAGTGTACAGTATATAATTTGAAAAATACATACCAATTCATCAACAAAGACAATCTCGAACGTTTTGATTTTCTTCGGGTTGTTCCACTCCGAAACAGTCCATACATGCACAACACGGAGTCGTAGATGATGGTTAACATGTGCTGGCTTAAGATCTTCAAGATGAACTAATGTGGTCTTATTTTTTTTTGTTGAAAAAGAAGTCATAATGAACCTATAATGGACAACAACTAAATTAAAAGAGATAATAATAACAATAACATAAGAATTCAATGTTATAATAATAATAATAATGATTAAATATGAACAAAGTATATAAATAAAAAAACCTTTTTGGTAGTCGATCGTAGGTTTTTTTTTTGCCGTAGTTTTTTTTTTTGGTTGAGAATATGTGAGGTTTTTTCTAGGTGGTATATATATAGATAATAATAATAATAATAAAGATTTTTTTATTAAAGGTCGGCCATTATTTATTAAATAAATATTAAAAAAATAGAGGATTAATAAGGAGGAGTATTAGGCTAAAGGAGGGATTAGGGGTGTCAAGTGTACCCCCAACCTTCTCTTTTAGTTAGATTATAGATAGATTATAGATAGATGAATTGAGTGTAAAGAAGAAAAAGAATGAGGGGCAAATGTTACAAATATTAATTTCTATCTATACATTAGTTGAAAAATTAACTTTCCCAAAGTTGAGACAATTGACCCAAGGGAAGTTCATATTCATTCGTGGTGCTTTGGAAAAGCATATATTATTGAAAAACAAATCATTGCAATTTACAAATAATTATCCAAAGTAAATGTAGAGTGCTATATACTTTATTCAGTACTTGATATTGAACCTATTCATAATTTAAAAAGTACATGTAGGTTATTTTAGAAACCGTCACCTAATTCTTTTTTGTCAAGTCATGTTTCAGGTTAAATATTACAAAATGATTACCAACTATAGATACAAAAAATGTACTTTATATTATAAGGTTTTTTCTTATTTTTTTTTACCAATTATATATATATATATAACAATTAATGGAGCCTTAACCACAGGAAACTTTGAGTTTTTTGATTTTAGCCACATAAATTTTGGTCTTTGATTTTAGCCATAATCTTTATCTCCTTTTAATAAGTATGCATCTTTCTCTTTATCTCCTCTTAATAATACTCATAGTATTTAAATTCTATTACAATTAGAATCCTCCTCATAGTATGCATAATATTATACTAGTTTGTACGTATTCAACCAAGATAAACAACTAGCAGGATTATAGCAGTCGATTTTGCGTAAGACAATATTATAAATAAGCGGTAATTTATGATATGAATTATTTTGTACTAGAAAAAAAGGCACTTAAATAGTGAGGAAAAGGAGAGAGTTTTCAATAGTGGTGGATTTTGATGAATGGTTGAAGAAATATTAAGTAAGAGGATTGGTACATGGTTTGAAAATAACTTATGTATATGATTAAAAGGTGTTCCGAAAAGAGTATATAAAAAAGAATATTTGAATCAGGGTTCGAATCACACTTTTTACATTTGTAGGACTGTAGGAGTGGATTACTAGGGGAGGGGGGTTCGAGAGTCCTGAGTTTCATTCCAAGTATGCATGATTTGAGCTCTGCATACTCCCTAATTGGATGTCCATGTGGTATCTCGAATGTTAACTACTAGCTCGCTGTTAAAAAAAATAATAAAATTGTCATAAGTAGTAGAAACTCAAATGGTTAAAGTAAGTATCTCCCATTTGAATTAATCCCACCAAATAATACTTATTATTCAATATTCTCATCGAAAATATTGGTTCTTCTGTCTTATTGGGAATGTCTTATTTTGAATTTTTTTAACTTTTAAATTTTTGAATTTTTTCCAGGTTTAAATGTATTTATTGAGTTATATAATACTTACATTAACATTGTGCTAATGAAAAATATATAAAGTTAATCAATCATATACTTTCATCAAATATTATATAAAAATATATAAAGTTAATCAATCATATACTTTCATCAAATATTATATAACATAAATAAACTAAATAAAGTTAAAGCTAAAAAAAAATATAATAAGAAAATTTTAAACAAGACACTTTTTTTTATTATCTTTTATTTAAAATGTAATGTTATTTCAAAGTATTCTATTATATTATATAAAAAAATATTAAACAATAGTAGTTATAAGATCTCCAATATTTATCATTTACAACAAAAAAATTATTTTAAGAGTCCACTATAATGCATAACTAAAACATACTTTTGGAGTTTTTAATCTGAATACTTGTAACGGCCTATAGTCAACATCTCGTTGTATAGGATACGTGCAAGATTTCACCATTATACGGTGAGGTTTTCCTGATGTCGTATCCCGACGGAATGTTCGGAAAAAAAATATACTTTTAATGTTTATGTTTTTTGTGGAAAGTAGTTTTCCAAAAAATATCTGACAAGCAAAAAATTATTATTATTAATGGACAAACAAATCCTAATAATGTACCAGTTAAGATAAGTATCAATCATCTTGTTATTTTTAAAATATATATATGTATCAGCAAAAATATTACCTAATATAAAAAAAATTATATAAAAACATAAAACTTAACCAAACAAATATTCCACTATAACATGCTTTTTTTTTGAAAGGTGAATTTCGCTGGAAACTTCGTGTCGCGGTTCGACAGCAGGAGGTCTAACATATGTTGTCTTAACCGGGTCCGTGCTAGAGATCTCCCTCGAAATAGAAATGCCTATTTCAAATACCCGATGGGGGAAAAACTCCTACTAATCCGCCGAATGCACGACGATTAATAGGGGTAAACTCTGTCCCCTCAAACTTGAACCTGGGTATACCCAAGCCAAACCCTCATAAAGGGACTTAATTCCTATGTCCCCAAGACTTGAAAACAAGATCTCATGTAAAGGGGGATGACCTTTCAACCAGTGAGCTAAAGCTCAAGGACATAACATGCGTAATTGTAAATCAAATTCACATAAACAATTATCTCATTTAAATTAGAAATCAATAGCAACGTAATGTTTTGTAATCTTAAAAGCCTTCTTTATTCTAATTCATCATATTATATCTTGAATTATTTTATTTTGGGAACAAATAACATCTCTCATTCATGCTCCATATTGTTTAACATTATTTACATATTTTAATCTAAGCAAAACAAGATTAAAAATTTTATAGTGACATGACATTTATGTATTTATGTTTAAATATTTAATTTAATTTAATTGATTACATAACAAAATAAGCGTATTATTTATGTATCCAATATTTACATCAAATTGGGTATTAACAGTAGTTTATTTTATTATGTAATTTTAATATATTTGCTATTTTTTATTTATTAGGTACACGAATAATCCTGAAATTTATTTTATTTTAGGGTAAATTACATAAATCATACATGAGGTTTGCTCGAAACTACACTGGTCATACCTACAATTTAAAAATTACCCGAGACATACCTATTGTTGTCAAAAACCTACACTCACCATACCTAACCCTAACGAAAGCTGACGGATCGTTAAATCTGGTCACGAGTTGCACACGTGAAAGGGTATAATTCTCTTTTCACACCCATATCAAACAAAGCACAGGTATCATTATTGTAATTTACTTATATATATACACTGAAAGTTTTTTTTTTTCTATGAGATTCATCTTTTTTTTTCTTATATACAATTCGTTTAATTAATCACAACAAATAATCATCTAAATCATAAGAATACTAAGCGAAAAAAGAGGTAGACGAAAATCATCTAAGTGTCACCGTCCCATGTTACAACCCACCAAACATTAATTGAAGATATAGATACTCTTGATGAATAGTTTCCAATTTTGAAACCAACCCAGCTGTCGCACAATCCAAATACAAATGACAATGTTGCGCCGACACCTGCAGCCACTATTGGGGCAGATGCGGACCGGGTTGACCCACCAATTTCAGTCCTTAACCCGTCAATGGCGTGGGCCCCAGTAGAAGCTCATTTGGTCAATGGGTGGTTTAAGCTTTCAATGATACCGTCTCCAAGGTTGTATCATTATCACACGAGTGACACCACCATCATCTCTGGCCACCATCATTACCGCACCATCATCTCCGGTCACCATCTATGTCTATACATATATATCTCCAAACCCTAATAAATCAAAGCCGATTCCGATTAGATGTAGATTTTGAGGAGGTGGGTCGCCGGAGAAAAACAAGATCCATGGTTGGTTGAGGCATGTGTGATGGAGATGAGCGAATCTGTTCCGAATGTGTATATCACAAACAAGAAAGATGATTGCCAAAGATAGTGAAGAAATAGATCCGTGTTTGTGTTTTTTGTGAGTTTTTTCGTGTGTTTGTATTTTTCGTATCTCTTTGATGACTGTGTATGTGTTAAAGAAGATATGGGGGCAAAAGAGTCTTTTACACATTCACGTGACTGGCATGTGATCAGATTTAACGATCCGTCAGCTTCCGTTAGGGTTAGGTATGGTGAGTGTGAGTTTTTGACAAGGATAGGTATGTCTCGGGTAATTTTTAAATTGTAGGTATGACTAGTGTAGTTTCAAGCAAACCTGAGGTATGATTCATGTAATTTACCCTATTAGTGATAAAGAAAGAAAAAGAAAAGAAATACATAATCCCGCTTTTATTGGGTAGGCGTTTCTTTCAACAAAATAAAAAGAGCGCATTATTTATGCATAGAGTACGAAAACTACCCCTAACTTTTCAACTAAAAAGCAAGCTAACCCTTATATCTTTGCCACATAAAGCAATCTACCCTTAAAGTCGGATACAGTACTATATCACCCTTATACATTAAAGTATATCTATTTGACTATTTGCATTATTTTTTTTTTTGAAACACCAACTAAACTTTGATTGCATTTTAAACTACTACCAAGAATCCAAGATGATACTTGTCACCAAATAAACAAGGATTATACATACTTATAGGCAACATAAAAAGGTTCGTCAAACGACACCAATATAATAACTCAACTAAAATACGTGATTAAGACAAAACTACACCAAACTTGACAAATCCAAATATCGGCATTGCCCGACACTTAGGGTTAGTTGATTTCGATTGGCTCCGTATACACAAACACCACCATACCTTAATTTGCTACACCACGTTGCTAATCCCGGGATGAACATTACCAAAGGTCGCATCATATGTACCATTGAAGAAAAAACCTACACACCACAACAATATTTCATGTGTCTACAAACTCACATGTTGGCATAACATAATGCGGACCATCAATCGATTGCAGAGATGGTCACCTTATTTGACACATTGATTTATAAATATAATTTATTTAGCATACAAGTTTTTAGTGGCTAGATTAATGTAACACTTATGTTATGTTTTTAAATTTGTTTTATGGTGGATAAAGACATCATGAATACAAGCACTTCGATTTAAAAAATTAACAAAAACAAAAGTAATTTCCATAATCAAAAATGTTATCATACCAACAATAATATGTTTAACGTAGATTTATTTTATTTTATTTCATTTCACTAATCCAAAAAAATTATTATATATCTCTTAACATAACTTTGTAGCATAATTCGTGTAATCCATTAATATTCATACCATGTAATAACAAAACAAAAACAACAATGCATGATCCGGTTATAAGGCATGGTATAACTACTTGTACGAAGACTTCCGGCAAAAATATGTTATAACAAAAAGATCATGCAAGTATTCGTTTGTGTGTATATATGTATATAAAGGAATATACGAGATAGTATATAACAAGTAAAAGAATACATACCATATTAAAACAAGGAAAATACTACTTGATTTTGTTTGTTAACAAAAAGAATAAGAGTAATATTGGTAAAAGGTGTAGATTGGAGGGAACAACCCGGTCCCCATTTCCACATTGGTATGCACATGCCATACAAATCATGCCCCGGTAAGATCTATACACTAAATACCCTACAGATATATGGTCATATATCCTCAAACATGATTGCAGGTGGATTCGAACTTACGCCCCATCATTAATAAAGGGTAAACATGGTGGGGTCCGACTTTGTCAGGAGGGCTGGCCATTTGAGCTAACTCAAGTGGTTATTAACAAAACAAATACGAGTAATATTAATAAAAGGTATAGATTGAAGGAAACACCCGATACAAATAATATTTTCCTTATTTTAATGGTGCAATAGATAAACTACCACGTGTTAATAGTTATGTACATTTTTAAAGCCTTATGCAGATTTGTCTTGCTAATGTTCCTTGATGTCTTCTTTATACACACTAAATATATTTATAATAATCCGGTTAAAATATGTGCATTTTCTTACAATACTTCAATAAGAAAGGACTTAAACACCAATTTCCAAACCAAAGTCTAAAAAGTACTCATATTGTCAAACATGTAGCCCTATATGTAACTTCAGTCCATTGTAATAATTTATTTCACTTTGAGGGAGAGAAAGAGAGAAAACTTAAAAAAGAGAAGAAAAAAAAGAGCACACACATAGGAAATGGCGAACAGACAAGAAGAACAACAAGCTCTTCTCTTTCTCTTCCACTAATCAACACAATCACTTCACAAAATCACTCTTTCACTTCTTTATATTCTTAGATCTATAAAACCCACAAAAACCCTTTTTCAGATGATTAAATAAAGCAATATTTCCGGTAAGTTTGTACTATTTTCCGGTCAAAAATTTGTGCTTTTTCTTTCAAAACTTGATTAAACTATCCGATATTTGGTTATTTGAACACCCTTTTGGATTCTGTATCTATATGTATATGTCCGTACACACACTTATACACACTAACTGTGCGTTTTTTTAATGAATTTATTAAAATCTATTTTCAGTTTCTTGAAACACTATTTCGTTATTATTTGTGTATTTTTTAATATAAATATATTTTCTCTATTTTTTGATTGGGTGAGGAATGTGATTTTTGTGTTGTTATATGTCAAAGAAATGGCATTGATGAAGCATGTTTACTGTTTTCAGACCAAAATAAAGTACAACTTGGTTAGCATATGGTACAACATGTTGATTTTTATGCATGATTTTTGGGGTTTCATTTAAAGACTTGATTTTTATCTTAACTTGTGAAAAAAGATTGAATTGTTTCAATTTGATTTTGACTTTATATCAACTTTCTTGAACACCCATTATATATAAATGAAAAATATATGGATTTGATTACTATGTTTGCATTAAATTTGATATTTTTTTCATGGGTTTTTATAAAGAATCAAACTTTCTTAATATATATGAATAAAGATTGAGCTTTGTGTCAGTTTTCTTGAATACCATGGTTGTTGTATATGCTATTTTTTCTTGAAAGATACAAAAGAGTGTTTTTTGCTTTGATTTTATTCAAATTGAAGAAAAAGAATATTTCATATTCTGATATCTCTCTCTTCCTTCCTCTCTCTCTGCTCTCTCTTCTCCTCTCACGGTAACAAACTTTCAGATCCAATCTGAGTTTGGTTTCTGGAGACTGAGATCGAGTTTGAGATTGAGCGTTTGAGATCGAGATTATTCCTGGTTAAGTCTTCCACTCCGGTGGATCTAACCCTATTTTTTTTCACCCCGGGCCGGAGGTCTGTCTACATCATACCTCCCCCATACCCCGGCATAGGCTGGGATTGGGTACCGTTGTTGTTGTTGTTGAAGAAAAAGAATAGAAGTCTCAAATTGAAGTTTATAACTAAAGATTTTTTTGTATTTATGGAAAAATTTGTATGGATTGTTTGAAAATCAATCATGCAATTCTAAATACCAATAAATTTGTCTTCATTATCTTTCAAGTGCATATTATCATCTATCCCATGGCCCCAACTTATTTTTTTCTATATTTGTACCAGGGTTTTAGTCTTTCATCTTGTCTACATGTACAATTATTTCATTTTTATACATATATTATATATTATAACTCAGCAACTTTGCTTTTATAATTGACCTTTTCTTCCATTATATTTGGTAGTGTTATTTAATGTGCTATATCTATCAAGCACTGTCTTGTATACATGTGTGACTGTACTATTGATTGTTGAAGTCAATCAATAATCTTGGTATATGATTGTAACACTTCTCTTTCATTTTTAGTCTTTTTGAGTACTTTGATGAGTTAGGCTTGTTTTGAACTTGATAATATTGAGTGTCATTGTACTAGTTTGACCCTAAATATATAGATTCAAATCACTTGGATTAACTTAAATACATATCCAAGCACCCCTTAAAGTGAAATGTAGTTGTTTCTTTGTGGGTTATTTATAAAGTTTGATCTTTAATCTTGTTTATTAATTTTCTGCAGATCAAAATCATGGGCTAGGTAATACAAACACCATTGATTGTTGAGAGTTGCGTTTTTTTTTGTCGAAAAGTAGAGCATTTAACACAAAAATGAGCCAGTTAACTGTTGAAACCGGAGATTCTTTTGCTACTCTGCTTGAACTTGCTGCAAATAATGACATTGAAGGGTTCACACAAGCTGTCGAATCTGACCCATTTGGTGTTGATGAAGTTGGATTATGGTATGGCCGCCAAAAGGGGTCTAAACAGATGGTTCTTGAACATAGGACTCCTTTAATGGTGGCAGCTATGTATGGAAGTATTGATGTTTTGAAATTGATTCTTTCGCAATCAAAAGCTGATGTGAATCAACTGTGTGGTGTTGATAAGACCACTGCACTTCACTGTGCTGCCTCAGGTGGATCTGTAAATGCTGTTGAAATCGTTAAAATGTTATTGGCTGCGGGCTCTGACCCAAATTTGATTGATGCGAATGGGCTTCGACCTCTGGACGTGATTGTGGTTTCTCCAAAGCTTCCGGATATGAAAAGGACCCTTGAAGAGCTTCTTGGAGCCGATAGTGAAGTTCCTGTTCTGCCCTTGGCAGAATCAGAACCAGAACTGGAAGTGCAACCAGAGTTGGAAGTGCAACCTGACCTGGAACCGGAACCGGAAGCAGAATCTGATTTTGTCTGTTCACCGAGGACTATGACATTCAATGATAGCAAAAGAGAATATCCTATTGACCCGTCATTGCCAGACATCAAGAATAGCATTTACTCGACTGATGAGTTCAGGATGTACTCGTTTAAGGTCCGTCCCTGTTCCCGGGCCTACTCTCATGATTGGACCGAATGCCCGTTTGTTCACCCAGGTGAAAATGCACGTAGACGTGACCCAAGAAAGTACCATTATAGCTGTGTCCCTTGTCCTGATTTCAGAAAAGGGACTTGTCGAAGAGGTGACATGTGTGAATATGCTCATGGGGTTTTCGAGTGTTGGTTACATCCAGCTCAATACCGGACCCGTCTATGTAAAGACGGGACAGGCTGCAACCGACGGGTCTGTTTCTTTGCTCATACACAGGACGAGCTTCGGCCGTTATTTGTATCTACGGGCTCGGCAGTTCCATCACCTAGGTCAACTTCATCTGGTCCAACTGCTATGGATTTTGCTGCAGCAATGAGCTTGATGCCAGGCCCGGGAGGCCTTTCGTCTTTTACTCCACCAATGTCTCCAAATGCCAATGGGATGTCGAATATGAACTGGGCTCAACCGAATGTCCCATCATTGCATTTATCAGGAAGTAATCTTCAATCGAGCCGTTTAAGATCCTCTCTTAACGCTCGAGACATGCCATCCACCCAAGATCTAGATATTCAGCTTTTAAATGAGTTATCCAGGCAACAAAGGGCGATTCTAACCCCAACAAAACTTGATGACATTTTTGCAGCCGAAAGCTCATCTCCTAGGTTCTCTGATCAATCCGTTTTTTCACCAAGACATAACTCGTCAGTTTTTAATCAGTTTCAGCAACAGCAGAGTATGTTATCACCGATTAATACAAATTTCTCACCAAAAAGCGGACCTTTTTCAGTTCAGTCTCCTGGGAGGATGTCTCCCAGAAACGTGGACCGTGTTGACCCAATTTCACCCATGAGCTCTCGTGTTTCAATGCTGGCCCGTGAGAACCAACAACAATTTAGGAGTTTGAGTTCACGTGAGCTTGGGTCAAGAGTTGGTGGGATTATGGGCTCAGATATTGACCCATGGTCAAAATGGGGATCGGGTAATGAGAAAGCTGATTGGGGAGTTGATACCGATGAATTTGGCAAGCTTCGTAGGTCTTCGTCTTTTGAAAACGGTGGGAATAATGGGGAGGAGCCCGATCTGTCATGGGTTCAATCACTTGTGAAAGAAACATCCCATGAGAATAAAGAGAAGCTTGCAGCTGTTTATGGTGGTGCCGCAGGATCTTCTAGTGAAGGCAATGCTGTTGAGAATCCAATCCGACAGACTGAACAAATCGATCAGTCCACATTGAGTGCGTGGATCGAGCAAATGCAGCTTGATCATCTTGTTGCACAACAGAACTAAAAAAATCTTGGGAGGTAAATAACTAAGTTCCGGTTTTTCGCTTTGGGATTTGATTTTTGGGCATGGAAGTTGGGCAGAAGAACAACAAACAACAGTTTTTCTTCCAAGATTATTTTTAATTTAATTATCATAATACAAGCAGAAAATTTAGAAACTGTAGAAAAACAAAAAAAAAAGTTGAAAGACCATCTGGAATATGATGCTTTAAAATTGCATATCATTCCAGTTTAGGAAATTTTCTATATATAAAAAAGCAGTAATATTAATTTTTAATGTTATTTATTGACAGTAAAAATTTCCCCCTTTTTTTCCTTTTGTCTTGAGAGACGTAATGCAAGGTGTTTATGTAATCATGTAGTAGTGCGGATCTCAAGTGTTTTGATCTTTTTAGAGATTAAAAAGGTGAAGGTGAGGATCATGATAACTGATGTAGCAATATGATAATTTGAATCAATATATATATTTTCCTTTTTCAGTATATTCGTGTCAATGAACTCGTGGATAAGTAGGCCTTTCTTACAGACCGATCTCATAATGTTATACATCATATATTACGCGCACATTTTTTACAACGTAGTGCGGCCAATGCTTCCTTCCTAGCTTCAAAAGGCGAGAGGTCTTGGGTTTGAAACTCTCCCGACGTGATCACACTTGATCATGTGATTGGTCCTTAGGTCCTTCGTTATAACTTGATTGTTTGGGCATTTTAGTTTAATTTATTTAGTTTTTAGAGCAAGCAGACTTGTATTTACAAAACCAAATAACCAAGGACATTGCGGTTTAATACAAACTTCTAAATTTATGCTCTTAATGTTAAATATAATGATTAAAGATTTCAAGTTGATTTAAGTTCATCTTTTTCCAATTCAAGTGCAAATTTCTAGTTATTTTTTTGTGTGATTGTGGCCATGATCAGTTGGATTTGTTTAGATTATAAATGGGATTATGGTACAATTAGTGGGTTATTAAGCCAAGACAAAGAAACATGTGAAGTGGGATTTTTCAAATCTATAAAAGTAGATATGGGATGGTGAGTTGTGGATTATGTGGATGGGGAAACTGCCATTTGTTCTGATTCTATTCTATGACACATAAAGCTTTTATCTTTATATTCTTTATCTTCATTTTTTTAGTAAATTTATGTGGAGATGGATGAGATGCTTAGTTGAACAAACCCTTTTTATTTATTTTTAATTTGCCTAGGAATAATGAATCTTGATACTTTACAAGAGATGAGATGAGGCTTTGGGAAAATTCCCTATAATTATTCTTCAAAATGGCCCATTTCTAATTTTATTAAAATGAAACTATGCGTAATTGGATTCCTTTTATATTAATTTTGATAAGGAAAAAAACAGTTAATTAATGATTTTGCTTTTATCAAATATTTTTTACAACTATCTTATGGTTATATTATGGAATAAAATCACTTCGAATAAGTTCTGACATTATTTAGAAAGTTTATTAAGATTTGGATCTTGTAGGTAAGCTCTTACGGTCAGATTGTTTTCCGAGTAGGATTACATGCAAAGATCGTAAAATCAGGTTGAGATCGTAAGATCCATATACGAGGTAAGCTAACTAGATTGGACATTATATAGTATATACAACCTTAAAGTGAACCAAATGGTCATATACTATCTCTAATGCATTAAAAGTAAGGGTTTTGTTAAATGCTAAGGCTGCAGTTAAGATGCATTAAATAGTTGTACACTTACCATAAAATTCAGGGGGTGAGCTTTTGATATGAAAGGTATAAATTTTTTATGCACGTTAAATACAGTTCTAAAGACTGCCTTTAGCATTTTCGTAAAAGTAATACAACATTAAAGTATTGGATCTAATTCATAAGAAGAATAGACCTACAAAACATGCTTTTAATCCTAGAGAGCTAACTAAAATAGATGAGATTTTAATACTTTGACTTTTGATATGCAATGAAGAGACTAGTAGAAGTTCAAATCATATATTTCAACTTTGCACATCAATGGATACATTATTTTTTTTGTTTATCCAATTAAATGTTGAATTAAATGTTTACAATATATCACTTTATATATCAAAAACTTTTGATTGGTATTTTTTTTTTGGAACAACAAAATGTATATTTAAAAAAGGAAAATGATAAATCTTCTTAAGCTTTAGCCTAATAATCCTCTTAAATGTATTTACCAAAAAAAAAATAATCCTCCTAAATGTTTCAAAGTTTGACATGTGTATCACACTTATTCTCTTTCATTATCTCACCCCTTGATCTTTCCATGTGTCATGATCTTACGATTAGGAAGATTATTAGGAAGATAAATTAGGAGATTACGATTAGGAAGATTATTAGGAAGATAAATTAGGAGGATATATCATTTCCCTTTGAAAAAACCAAACTAACGAGACGCTGGTTGGTTAAAGTACATAGTACAATGCAAACAACTAGAGTTATAACATTTCAAATATTATTAGTGATTGATGTTCTTTGAGTTTTGAACATTTCATAATTTTGTCAATAATCACTATGTAACGACACGACTCGATTTAATAGAAAAATAAGGATTTTTTTTTTTTTTTATATATATATCCCACTGCGGCGCAGTGGGGCTGAATCCTCCCACTGCGGCGCAGTGGGAAACTTCTGTCCAGAATTCACAAAACCCACTTTAACACTTCAAATGACTTGCAAACTTTTACCAATCATATTCAAACCTTAAATCCCTTTACCAAACTTCAAAATGAGTTAAAGATACATGATTCAAATTCCAAAAGCTTTCATTTGATCAAGTGTAGCATTTACAACGAAACGGATCATTTTACCCAAGTTGACACATTACAAAAGATGACATACAAAATTAGAAATTTCGGCATGACCCATTCGTAAAATCATTATCCAAACCTGTTACGGATTATTAGTTTCTCCAAAACGCATTTAACCATGACCAATACATTACTACTACAAAACGACCCATTACAAGAACCAAAAACTCAAATCTAGCATTTGACATTATAATAACTTTACCAAAATGACCGAACAAGTGTACCATGAGCCAATAGTTCCAAGGGGGTCACTAAGGGTCCTATTATCAATACCATTATCCGCATTTAGCTAAACCAATCAATATCCATAAAGCATCTCCAACTTCAATCTTTATATTACTTAACTTTTTTCCGCATCCGGGACAACCTATAAAAAGGGTAAACAACTAAACAGTAAGCAAAGCTTAGTAAATAATCTTGCATACGTTTATACATACGAAGGAGGGCAAAGTACAAGGACTGTTACATGTAACCTATGACACCGTCATGCCACATTTACATGCTCACCTTGCACACTAAACAACATATATGGATCCATATAAGCTAAACAATCATATCAATGAGACTATCGGGATTCTTAGGCCCCGGAGGTTCTTAGGCCTCTTCTCAAAACAACTATCAGGATTCTTAGGCCCCGGAGGTTCTTAGGCCTCATAAACACTATGCCCCACATGGGCCGATGCCGAATCAATTACCACACATGGATAAACTCATTTCAACATGATGTGGTCAATTGACCCAACGCATATATAAAAGTATGCAAGAAAACTCACCTCCTTCGCGACCACAAATCAAAAACCATCAAAACCGCAATTACACGATAGTTATGCTTCAACCTAGCAATAATTCACAAATACATATAGGATCATCAATCACATACTAGGCCGTCAAGCCATAATCACTAGCATTTCAACACCCAACCTGTAACATCCTAAATATTTTAAGCCAATGAAAATTAACCTTATTAATAGTTTTGACATTAAAATAGTTTCCTAGTAGTTTATTTTTATATATGGGGTTGAATTAGTTGGAACTTTAGCGGATAGCGGGTATAATACCCTCTTTTTATTATCAAAAACGTGGCTGGAAGGGAACATATCCAACCAACCTCCCTTATGGTGATTCATCCTTCCTCTCTTTTCATCCAAACCTTCTTGATTCTTCTCCTTCTCAATTCTTACTAATCAATTCCAATCTTTTATTCAAATCAAGAATCTTCAAGTAACATGATAATAACCATTTCATTGTAAGGAAATTAAATTGGAGATTTTGGGTGTGTGTGTCGACACACATAAGGAAGAAGGAAGGAAGAAATTGTGATTCCAACTATTAATTCTAACTCTTTTCTCCAAGGTAAGGATTTCTTTAACCTAATTTTAATTTCTTTAAGAATTAGGGTTCATGCAATGAATTATATTTGGGAAATTTGGGGGTTTTCATATATATGAGTTAATTTATATAATACAAGTTAGGGTTCTTGTAATTTAATCAAATTTAGGGTTTAAATGGGGTTGCATGATAGATGTTGATGAATGGTAGTAAGAACAAAACTGGACAGATTCTGTCTCTGTATTTGCAACGTGTAAAACACCCCCATGTCAGAGTTTTCACTTGTTGAGCCCTAAAAAGAAAATGTAGGTTATTGTGTTAAGCAAATTTTGCCACTGGAATGGGTTGAAAATACGAAGTAGAACTCCAGTTATGAATTTTTGAATTCAGTAGCGTCATGCTGATCTTTCAGCAAAAATGATTCTGTATCAGTTTTTAAAACGAGTAAAACTCACGTATATGAGTCAAATCTTGTGTTGGTCACTGAAGATAAAATGTGCTAAAATGTGTTAAGAAGAAGTGGCCACTGGAATGAGGTCAAAATATTGTGTAGAACCCAAGTTATGGTCATTTGAAGTCAGTAAGGTCAAAGCTGTTTAACAGCAGCAGTTTTGGTTTTTAAAACGACCAGAAGTCACCTTTGAAGGACAATTCACATATTGGTCACTAAAGATAAAATGTAGGTATATGTGTCATGTAAACTTGGCCACTGGAATCATGTTAAAAGAGTAAGTAGAACTTGAGTTATGATTGTTTGAAGTCTGCTAGGTCAAATATGAAAATGACGATTTTGATATGAAAGTAACTCTTGGCCAATTGAAAATGATATAAGAAGTACATGTTATGTGAACCAACCCAAGATTATTATAAGATTGTAAAAGTTGGGTTGGGCATTGAAATGCTAGTAAAGGTAGTAATGTATGGCTTGTTAGCCTTGTGTTTGAGATAATTGAGCTTGATGACCTTATATGTGTAAATTGTGAACTATTGCTAGGTTGAAGCATACGTATTGTGTACTTGCGGTCTTGTTGATTTATGATTTTGGTTGTCGCGGAGGAGGTGAGTATTCTTGCATACTTTTATATATGCCTTGGGTCAATTACCATACGATGGTGGATTCCGTGTGTGGTAATTGATTTGGCGTTAAAGCCCGTGCGGGGCATTGTGATTATGGGCCTAAGAACCCTGAGGCCTAAGAACCTCTTGATGTGATTTACGGGGCCTAAGAACCCCTTGTGTATGAGGCCTAAGAACCTCTGAGGCCTAAGAACCTCTTGTGAATGGGGCCTAAGAACCCCGAGATTATTGATATCGATTGTGTTGATATAGCTTATATGGATCCATATATGGTGTTTAGCGTGCAAGGTGAGTATTATAGATATGACACGACGGTGTCATAGTCTATATGCAACAGTCCTTGTGCATTGCCCTCCTTCGTATGTATAAACGTATGCAAGATTATTCACTAAGCTTTGCTTACTGTTTAGTTGTTTA
This sequence comes from Erigeron breviscapus, assembly GCA_034093135.1. Lineage (NCBI taxonomy): Eukaryota > Viridiplantae > Streptophyta > Magnoliopsida > Asterales > Asteraceae > Erigeron > Erigeron breviscapus. The sequence goes on along the minus strand of CM067171.1, from coordinate 2,939,017 downwards.
CCCTTTTTATAGGTTGTCCCGGATGCGGAAGAAAGTTAAGTAATGTAAAGATTGAAGTTAAAGTCGCTTAATGGATATGATTGCTTTAGCTAAATGCGGATAATGGTATTGGTAATAGGACCCATAGTGACCCCTTTGAACTATCGGCTCATCGTACACTTGTTATGTCATTTTGGGTAAAGTAATTATGATGTCTAGTGTTAGATTTGAGTTTTGGTTAATTTAATGGGTCGTCTTGTAGTTGTAATGTATTGATTTTGTTTAAACGTGTTTTGGAGAAACTCATAATCCGTAACAGGTTTGGATGACGATTTTACGAACGGGTCATGCCGAAATTTCTAATTTTGTACGTTGTCTTTGGTAATGTGTCAAATCCTTCTTTGAACTCATAAATGTTGTAATGTGAAGTTTGGTTTTGAGTTGGTTGAGTTGTAAGTTGATTTAAGTGTCAAAATGGAGTTTTGGAAAAAAACTGGGCAGTGGGCAGGCATAGCCCCACTGCGCCGCAGTGGGGAAAATCTGTAAAAAAAAAAAATAAAAAAAAAATTCTCTTATTTTCCTAAAATGAGTTTGGGTTCTTTCACAACCCATCATTTACACTCTTATATTAATCTTGGGTTGGTTCACATAACATGTTTCTCTTATATCATTTTCAATTGGCCAAAAGTTACTTTCGTATCAAAATCATCGTTTTCATATTTGACCTAGAAGACTTCAAACAAGCATAACTCAAGTTTTACTTACTCTTTTAACATGATTCCAGTGGCCAAATTTACATGACACATATACCTACCTTTTATCTTTAGTTACCAATATGTGAATTGTCCTTCAAAGGTGACTTCTGGTCATTTTAAAAACCAACACTGTTGCTGTTAAACAGCTTTGACCTTACTGACTTCAAATGACCATAACTTGAGTTCTACACCATATTTTGACCTCATTCCAGTGGCAAAATTTACTTAACACACTTAGGTACATTTTATCTTTAGTGATAAACATGTTAAATATCCCTCAAGAGTGACTTCTGGTCGTTTTAAAAACACAAACAGTTGTTGTTCTTACTGACAAAACAGATTTGATGTTACCAACTTCAAATAACCATAACTTGAGTTCTACAACATATTTTGACCTCATTCCAGTTGCCACTTCAACTTAACACATTTAGGTACATTTTATGTTCAGTGACCAAGACATGAATTTACTCGTAAGAATGTATTTTACTCGTTTTAATAACTGACGTAAAATCAGTTTTGCTGAAAGATCAGTATGACGACCCTGAATTCAAAAATTCATATCTAGAGTTCTACTTCGTCTTTTTAACCCATTCCAGTGGCAAATTTGAGATAACACAATAACCTACATTTTCTTTTTAGGACTCAACAAGTGAAAATTCTGTTATAGGGGTGATTTACACGTGACAAGGTCAGGGACAGAATCTGTCCAGTTTTTGTTCTTACTAGTATTCATCAAAATCTATCATGCAACCCAATTAAAACCCTAATTGGATTAAATTACAAGAACCCTAACTTGAATTAAAGCAAATAACTCATTTTAATGAAAACCCCCAAATTTCCATACTTGCATGAACCCTAATTTCAAGATTGATATAGAAAAATGATATACCTTTATTAGATGATGTATATATGCTAGTAATCACTCATTCAAGCCCTAATTGCACTCTTTCATCTTGATTCATTGTCCCCAAATTCGTCCATCACCTCACCACCATCATAAAAATGGATTTTATTCAACTATTATTATTGTTATTATTATTATTATTGTTACTTGAGGATTTTGATTTGAATGATTATGGAAATCATACACTAGAAAAAGATTGAATTGAAAATATGAATTGAAATTAGGTGAAAGTAAGAAAGAAAAAGGAGATAGGTGAGTCACAAAGGAGAATATGGCTGCCTTGCTCTATGAGTGCCACGCCCATAACAATTAAAAATGGGTATTTTACCCGCTATCCCCTAAAGTTCCAACTAATTTAACCCCATAACCAAAAATAAAATACTAGGAAATTAATTTAATGTTAAAACTATAATAAAGGTTTATTTTCATTGGCTTAAAAATTTCGGGATGTTACAACTCTCCCCCACTTGGAACGGATCACGACCTCGTGATCCAAGCCACATCTAGCAACGACTCTCTAATTTACGTTAACACATCGTCATCCTTTCATGCTTTCATAGCGTTATGCTCCACCATATAGTCTTGATTTATCTTCTTCTCAAACGTTTCTTCACCAATACAATAGGCTCCTCGACGTTGTCTTATTTTAATTCACTTGAAGTTCGATTTCTTTTATAGATACACGTGAAACCTCGACGGTATAATACTTCATAAAACGAGAAACGAGTAAGGTAGAATAAATTCCTGGAAGTTCTGCGGGCAATTCCAAACAAATAGTAACCTTGTTGACTCGAGCAAAAATTTTTTTTTTTTTTTTTGAAAGAACCGTTAAACCGAAATCTAGTTTCTTCCATATGCAAAATCGTAAAGCGCCCCTCCATGGGAAAAACTCCTATCGTATTTCATAACCTCCCGCTTCAATTGTGGTCATCACCAATCTCCCTCTAAGTCTTGGCACATCCTTCTCGTACAGGGCAAAAGAAGTGTTCGGATTTTATGGGCTTCTTGGAGCAAAATCGCTTTGGCTTCGTTAAGGAAAGAATTTTAAGTTCTATCATGACGTCTATTTGAGTCGGCAAAGATTATTTAGAACATATATCGTGTGATCAGGCTCCTCGTTTGCTTAGGTTCTCGTTGCAAAATCTCCTCTTGCCTTCTCGATTTGATCAGAGAAATCAAATGTGAGTAGTATTCATAATGGTAAAACACAGAAAGAAATGTGAGGACTTTTTCAAGATTAAGGCATCCACCTCTATATTGGAGTACGGGGCGTCACTAAACTTCATAATCTATCGAAAGAGTTAATCAACTTACTTGACAATTGTCACGAAAAGAAAATACTTTAAGACTCATATGATCATAAACAAATGGTAAACTTGACGGTATAGAGATGAAACACGAAAGTTTTAAAGTAAAAACAACTCCGATGGATTCTAAAACGTGAAAGGGACGATTATTCTTGATTTCTTTTAGTACTTCTTTCAACTTCTTATTCTTTTCTCCAAACTCACTTCCCATTCTTTCTAATTAATTCAGTCAACGACGAGGCTGTCTTCAAAAAGTCGAAAGTAACGCGACATTTATCACCTGTCAACTACAAAACTTCTAATCTATATTGATCTCGTAGGTTGTCTCCACTTCGTCACCGCACTATTCCAAGCCGAATCCACCTCATTCCCTCTATTGGGTAATCACACGATAGAGATAATCGCACTTCTTCTATTCAGACTGCTCATCCAACGAACTTACATGACACTTTTCCTATCGTAACATCTCCCAGAGTTCGCGTAGAAGAGCTTTGTGGCCGTATTGACTTTTAGAACAAAAGTTGTCAATGAAAACAATTACAAACTTATTACATAACGGAAACAATTGCGGTTCGTAAGACTCATGAAAATTTGCAAAATCATTCATAAAAATCGAAGAGCATAACTACTAATTCAAAATGCTCGCAACGAGTATAGATAGCATTTTTAGGAACATCTTCATCGCGCCTCAAGTTGATGATAAAAGAAACAAAAATTTATCTTAGAATAATAAGAAGATCAAGTAAAACATAAATCTTGACAACGGGTACTCATCTTCGATTGTTATTTTATTGAGCTCACGAATAGATAAACACACGCGCATAATGTCAATCTTTGATTTCCTCGAAAAGGATAATTATATCTCTTGGGTATGACTAGATCGAATAAATTCATAAAAAAAAGAAGCATTGAGTAAATCACGAACAACAAGAATATTCTCCGTAGACCGTGGTTTCCATTCGACGCCGATGATCCAAACACATAAAACTTGATTGCCATATAAAGAATATCAAAACGCACGAGCGAAATATACCAATAGAAATTAACCGTTTCGTTTCTCCCGCCGAAGTTAAAGGTTCTATCTATGATGTGGATATTCAATTAGGTCGCCTTCTCTTCTCACGAAAGTTGTCATCGTTCACGCTTAGCCAATCTTTTCTCAAACATTGCATCACACGCGCCCGAGGATAAAGAAAACAAATTTGCTCAAAGATTTTAGATTAGGTTTTAACTTTTATAACTACCATACTTATCATTTACTAGTTCATTGTAACTATATCATCCTCATGTTTTCACTATCCCATATTCATTCGTAATATTTATCGTCATATAACAAGTAGTCACATAATCACTTAAGACAAGTATGACTATCATTTTCCATGACTTTATACTATCACATTAAACTACCATTTTAAACATATTACTATACAAATAGTTCTTATTGCCATATCTCGTAGGATCTTTCAACATATCACTAACACAATCATAATTATCATAGAAATCTCCAATACTAACATTTTATATTACTCATATCATGAGCATTCTTTTCATTAATCCATTAATTAAATCATATCAATACACAACTGATTCTCATCACCAAACTTTAGATGATCTTTTATCCCAATAATGATGCCACGGGTCTCACTACCCAATGGTCTTACACTAAATAATAACGATGCCATGGGTCTCACTACCCAATGGTCTTACACTAAATAATAACGATGCCATGGGTCTCACTACCCAATGGTCTTACACTTAATAATAACGATGCCATGGGTCTCACTACCCAATGGTCTTACAATAAATATTATCATACTTCATTCGCATACATTCAACATACTTTCTCCTTATAAGTGACAACCATCTTTTAAACTTATAAATCAAATTCCACTTTTATGGCCTCATTGCCGATTATTCAAGCAAAACTTTTGCTCTATCGCATTCGCATATAAACAAGCAAATACACATTAGCATACATTTCACGTTTACTATGTATTTATCATACCTTCTTCTTTACTATCATCAAACAATATATTAAACTCATAAACCAATCTCAAATTTTTAATTCTTACCATTCAATAAACCAGTTAGCATGCAAAGCTCATATTCTATCATACTTAGATATCAACGAGTAAAATCATAAAACAATTCACATTGCCAAATAAGGTCTCCAACCTATGGCTTCATACTAACATACTTCCATATTTAACGGACTTAACTTGAGCTATTATAATATGTGATCATAATAATGCTGCAGTCATTATTATGATTACTTATTAGAACACCTCAAGTGAACTGCGCTAAATACTTCCATATGTCACTAGAAACCAAACTAAGCACATAAGGTCAAGTCACATCTATGGTTTAAGTCTAGGTATCCGTGTAATAATAAAATACCTAAATCCCTTAAACCACGTCTCTGATACCACTTGTAACGACACGACTCGATTTAATAGAAAAATAAGGATTTTTTTTTTATATATATATATCCCACTGCGGCGCAGTGGGGCTGAATCCTCCCACTGCGGCGCAGTGGGAAACTTCTGTCCAGAATTCACAAAACCCACTTTAACACTTCAAATGACTTGCAAACTTTTACCAATCATATTCAAACCTTAAATCCCTTTACCAAACTTCAAAATGAGTTAAAGATACATGATTCAAATTCCAAAAGCTTTCATTTGATCAAGTGTAGCATTTACAACGAAACGGATCATTTTACCCAAGTTGACACATTACAAAAGATGACATACAAAATTAGAAATTTTGCCATGACCCATTCGTAAAATCATTATCCAAACCTGTTATGGATTATTAGTTTCTCCAAAACGCATTTAACCATGACCAATACATTACTACTACAAAACGACCCATTACAAGAACCAAAAACTCAAATCTAGCATTTGACATTATAATAACTTTACCAAAATGACCGAACAAGTGTACCATGAGCCAATAGTTCCAAGGGGGTCACTCAGGGTCCTATTATCAATACCATTATCCGCATTTAGCTAAAGCAATCAATATCCATAAAGCATCTCCAACTTCAATCTTTATATTACTTAACTTTCTTCCGCATCCGGGACAACCTATAAAAAGGGTAAACAACTAAACAGTAAGCAAAGCTTAGTAAATAATCTTGCATACGTTTATACATACGAAGGAGGGCAAAGTACAAGGACTGTTACATGTAACCTATGACACCGTCATGCCACATTTACATGCTCACCTTGCACACTAAACAACATATATGGATCCATATAAGCTAAGCAATCATATCAATGAGACTATCGGGATTCTTAGGCCCCGGAGGTTCTTAGGCCTCATAAACACTATGCCCCACATGGGCCGATGCCGAATCAATTACCACACATGGATAAACTCATTTCAACATGATGTGGTCAATTGACCCAACACATATATAAAAGTATGCAAGAAAACTCACCTCCTTCGCGACCACAAATCAAAAACCATCAAAACCGCAATTACACGATAGTTATGCTTCAACCTAGCAATAATTCACAAATACATATAGGATCATCAATCACATACTAGGCCGTCAAGCCATAATCACTAGCATTTCAACACCCAACCCATCATTTACACTCTTATATTAATCTTGGGTTGGTTCACATAACATGTATCTCTTATATCATTTTCAATTGGCCAAAAGTTACTTTCGTATCAAAATCATCGTTTTCATATTTGACCTAGAAGACTTCAAACAAGCATAACTCAAGTTCTACTTACTCTTTTAACATGATTCCAGTGGCCAAATTTACATGACACATATACCTACCTTTTATCTTTAGTGACCAATATGTGAATTGTCCTTCAAAGGTGACTTCTGGTCATTTTAAAAACCAACACTGTTGCTGTTAAACAGCTTTGACCTTACTGACTTCAAATGACCATAACTTGAGTTCTACACCATATTTTGACCTCATTCCAGTGGCAAAATTTACTTAACACACTTAGGTACATTTTATCTTTAGTGATAAACATGTTAAATATCCCTCAAGAGTGACTTCTGGTCGTTTTAAAAACACAAACAGTTGTTGTTCTTACTGACAAAACAGATTTGATGTTACCAACTTCAAATAACCATAACTTGAGTTCTACAACATATTTGACCTCATTCCAGTTGCCACTTCAACTTAACACATTTAGGTACATTTTATGTTCAGTGACCAAGACATGAATTTACTCGTAAGAATGTATTTTACTCGTTTTAATAACTGACGTAAAATCAGTTTTGCTGAAAGATCAGTATGACGACCCTGAATTCAAAAATTCATATCTAGAGTTCTACTTCGTCTTTTTAACCCATTCCAGTGGCAAATTTGAGATAACACAATAACCTACATTTTCTTTTTAGGACTCAACAAGTGAAAATTCTGTTATAGGGGTGATTTACACGTGACAAGGTCAGGGACAGAATCTGTCCAGTTTTTGTTCTTACTAGTATTCATCAAAATCTATCATGCAACCCAATTAAAACCCTAATTGGATTAAATTACAAGAACCCTAACTTGAATTAAAGCAAATAACTCATTTTAATGAAAACCCCCAAATTTCCATACTTGCATGAACCCTAATTTCAAGATTGATATAGAAAAATGATATACCTTTATTAGATGATGTATATATGCTAGTAATCACTCATTCAAGCCCTAATTGCACTCTTTCATCTTGATTCATTGTCCCCAAATTCGTCCATCACCTCACCACCATCATAAAAATGGATTTTATTCAACTATTATTATTGTTATTATTATTATTATTGTTACTTGAGGATTTTGATTTGAATGATTATGGAAATCATACACTAGAAAAAGATTGAATTGAAAATATGAATTGAAATTAGGTGAAAGTAAGAAAGAAAAAGGAGATAGGTGAGTCACAAAGGAGAATATGGCTGGCTTGCTCTATGAGTGCCACGCCCATAACAATTAAAAATGGTTATTTTACCCGCTATCCCCTAAAGTTCCAACTAATTTAACCCCATAACCAAAAATAAAATACTAGGAAATTAATTTAATGTTAAAACTATAATAAAGGTTTATTTTCATTGGCTTAAAAATTTCGGGATGTTACACACTATTTTATGTATAATTTGCTGAATACCATAAGGATTTTAGTAAGATATTAGAGTTCCATTTTGATCTTTTGATTTCAACATAGTAAAAACAAAAAATGATGTTTTTTGTACACATTATAAAGAAAAAAAATACCATATTAATCAAAAAATTTAAATTTCAGTATGATGTTAACCCACTTGATAAAGTCTAGAATTTAAGAGTTAATTTCATTACATACCCCTGTGGTTTGTCAATTTTTCATTTTTCGCCCCTCTCGTTTGGGCGTATCATTACATATCCCTATGGTGACTTTTCCATTCATTACTTACCCCTCCTTCAAACGTCCATTTGGTCTGCTCCATTACCCCCTTCACATGCGCACCACGTGAGGGTACTTATGTCATTTCCCTTCTAATTTCACTTTATAACACCCTTTTAATACATAAATCAGAAATTTACTACTTTCCATAAAAAAAGTTACATTTCACCCACAAATATCTCTCTCTCTCTCTCTCTCTCTCTCACACACACATTTATATCAATACAACCATAGATACACTCAGATCTATATCTACATCATTTTCATCTGTAACAACCCTCAATTTCCGACTAGGACAAGTTACTTAGACTTATCTAGGTACCTATCCCTAGAGGTTTATTAAGAGAATTGGCCTTCTAGACATTTCGGCATGGTGATAATTGCCCTCTAGTTCAATGAAGTATTGTAGGTGACTAGCTATCTTATAAATGCCATGAATAATAGCTATAATCATTCAACACAATCTCAAGCTATAAACTAGTTCTAATTGAACTTGACAAAAGGTCAACAAACCAAAAACTTTATTTCGAGAAGTTAAGTTATATAAATAATAATGTGAGTCTCACAAGTTGAGATATCAATCAATATTCTTATAAATGTCTATATATATATATATATATATATATATATATATATATATATATATATATATATATATATATATATATATATATATATATATATATATATATATATATATATATATATATATATATATATATATATATATATAATATATATATATATATATATATATATATATAATATATATATATATATATATATATATATATATATATATATATATATATATATATATATATATATATATATATATATATATATATATATATATATATATATATATATATATATATATATATATATATATATATATATATATATATATATATATATATATATATATATATATATATATATATATATATATATATATATATATATATATATATATATATATATATATATATATATATATATATATATATATATATATATATATATATATATATATATATATATATATATATATATATATATATATATATATATATATATATATATATATATATATATATATATATATATATATATATATATATATATATATATATATATATATATATATATATATATATATATATATATATATATATATATATATATATATATATATATATATATATATATATATATATATATATATATATATATATATATATATATATATATATATATATATATATATATATATATATATATATATATATATATATATATATATATATATATATATATATATATATATATATATATATATATATATATATATATATATATATATATATATATATATATATATATATATATATATATATATATATATATATATATATATATATATATATATATATATATATATATATATATATATATATATATATATATATATATATATATATATATATATATATATATATATATATATATATATATATATATATATATATATATATATCCATGAAGGGTCTTACACCTTCATGGAGGTATTTTTTCATCCACCTGGTGGAGAGCATGGGTGGGAGTTCTGGTGGACTTGACCAGATTAACTCCTCGCAAGCAGAGATGGCTTACTGCTTGTGGAACGGATTGAGAGTGGACTTTGCAGAAATTCTGTATAGAAGCCTGGTTCAAAAGCTGAAGGGCACAAGGTGTAACAACCCTCAATTTCCGACTAGGACAAGTTACTTAGACTTATCTAGGTACCTATCCCTAGAGGTTTATTAAGAGAATTGGCCTTCTAGACATTTCGGCATGGTGATAATTGCCCTCTAGTTCAATGAAGTATTGTAGGTGACTAGCTATCTTATAAATGCCATGAATAATAGCTATAATCATTCAACACAATCTCAAGCTATAAACTAGTTCTAATTGAACTTGACAAAAGGTCAACAAACCAAAAACTTTATTTCGAGAAGTTAAGTTATATAAATAATAATGTGAGTCTCACAAGTTGAGATATCAATCAATATTCTTATAAATGTCCGACAAATCAATCACCAAACCAATTTAAGTAAATATGACATGAGAATAAAGATTTCTATCTCAAAGCACATTTATAAATTAATATGTACATAAAAGTGTTAAATAACAATAAGTATATATATATATATATATATAAATATAATAAATATATATATATATATATATATGCTAAAATAAATACAAGTTTATAAATAAAGGCTTATGTAACAAATTAAAAACACAAAAATATATACATACATATACATATACACATACTAGAATAAAAAAATGTACTTACACTACAAACTAATACAAATAACCTTACAAAATACATATACAAACACCTAACTCATACATACATTTATACACTTATAAAATTTAAATAAAAAAAAAAAAAAAAAAAAAAAAAAAAAAAAAAAAAAAAAAAAAAAAAAAAAAAAAAAAAGGGGGGAAAACCCTATCTTAACTTTGGCCGTCCCCCCCCCCCTCACACACATTCAACACATTTTTTTTACACACACATTTTCTCTCATCCAAAAACTCTCTCTTCTCCTCTTCCATTTTTGACTCAAATAATCAAGAAAAACAAGAACAAAAATCAATCTAAACTATATTAATAATAAGGGTTAAGCATGGGTTGTTTCAAGATAATATTAAGGGTTGTTTCAAGCTTGGATTAAGGGTTATTAGGAGCCTAAATAGGTCCGAAAATTCTGCCCATTTTTCATCTTCAAAACCAAGTTCTTCAAGGGTATAAATCTTCATCTCTTTACTAGATCTATATTGTTCTTGTTTATGTTCAAAGGTTTTATCAAAAGTTTATGTTTTCTTCTTGTTTTCCTTGTAATATACACTTGATGAAGGCAAGTTGATAGGATCTTTCTCCTCATGCATATGCATGTCGAAATCTATGAGAAAGATCCAAGGATTCAACAAGTTTAAGACCCAAAAGTGTTGTTATAGATTAGTAGCTTTTAAAGTGATTTTCCTTTTCATAGATCTATATGTTTTTGTATATTTTGAAGAATATATTTCTGAGATTTTTCATTAAAAAGATGTTTTTATGTTGTTGAAAGTTAGATCTATAAAGATTGGTATTGAAAAGTGTTGATTCGAATGAATACATGTTAGATCTAAGAAAGTTGAATCTTGTTGTTGGATTATGAGATGGATGGACTTGTATTAAGTGAAAAATATGTTAAAAGAGGTATAATAATCTGGAAATTTGATGTTAAGAGGTATAAAAATAAAGTATTAATCTTGTAAATGATGAACTCAAGTGTTAATAAAGCAAGAATGGTCATTGGTGAGTTGTTTGGACCCAAATACCTTCTGACAGAATCATTCTCCTGTATTTGGACGGATAAACTGAACATTGAGAGCCGTTTCAAGAAAAACTTTCAAAACAAAAGTTGTAGATAAAAGAGTTAAGTTTAACCTCCAACTGGAATCACTCAAAAATACTAAACCAAACCAAAGATATGATTTTTCTACCAAAAGTGGTCAAAACTGTATTTTTGTCTTAATGTTGAGTCAACTTTGACGATTTTTAATTTCTTAACTAATAGGTTTCAGAAGTTTAAACCTGGTGTGAACTGAGTTCAAAGTGTCCCTAATGTAAAATAAAATTGGGGGATTTTTCTTAAATGTTCATCATCGAAATCTTTTATAAAATATTTCAGGTCGCATAGCAGCAAGCATTCTGACCAACTTTGGTTTTGTAATTTTTAGAGGTAGTAAACAATGTCTAAAAATTTAGCAAAAATTCACATAAATATAGGACACATATATGTCTCTGTATAAAAATCACCAATGTCCAAATAATTCAACTCAACCAAGAATGACTACTCAACATTTTATAAAAATAAGTGTTAAAACAGAAAATTCCAAGTAAAAGTTCTTCACAACAAAATAAGCTAAAAGTCACTAGATTGCAACTCTAACCAACTCCAACAATCTCGTAACAAAAAGTATTATAAACTTACTGAGAATATGTCAAATAGAAGTTATAAAACTTAACTTGGTTATTAAATGGCAAAGACAAGCCTACAAATCACTAATTCGGTTCATATAAGCACTAACCGAAAGCTTTAATTTGCACGCATCACACCACCACCACTATCACGACTTAAGGCACCAAAATATAATGAACATTCTGTAAATAATGAAATAAGGATGAAAATCCATTTTGACGCATTTGAATTGCTTGGGAAATGAGGCAAAAATCACCATTTCGGTAAACGATTTATAAGCTTAGAATCCTCAAAATGAGCGAGACACAAGAGAGGTTGAATTCATATGATTTTTCCCATGATAAAAGTTGCCTAAAAGGCCTGGGATTTTTAGCCAAAAAGTTGTGTGGTGATTTCTAAGAATTTCTATTAATTATTAAATTTAAATGATAATTAAAAAGGTAAATAAATAAATAAATAAATAAATTATATAAATCATGAAATTGGTTAAATAATCACAACCAATGATGAAAGTGACTAAAACCTACTGGAGTAAAATCATTTTAAGTTAAAGAACAAATGTCATATAATTTAGAAATAATTAAGTAAGTGAAAATCACCAATTAATAACTATTTTTAAATTAATAGAAAATTTTCCTAAATAAATATATATATCACAATATTTTAAGTTAAAAAGCATAATAATCAGAATATAACCCAAATATAATTAGCCACAAATTATAAAGACAAGTGAGGTACTTAAAAGTATTTTTAAAGAATTATTTGGTTAATAAATCAAGAAAATGAATAAATAATTAATTAAATGATATTATATTAAATAAATAGTTATAAATCAGAAAGTATTCATAAATATTAATATTATGAAGTTACTAATGTCAAATATTATAATCAAGCAAAGCACACAATGGGAACCATGATAATCAAAGGCAAGCTACCGAAATTCTAACAACTTATAACTACATGTATAATGAAAGTGACTCTTTTACACCAACACTCTCTACAACCAAAAAGATGCAAATATTAACAATATACTTGGATCCCAAAATTTATGACAACATAACGAAAGTGGCATTTCTTAGTGATGGCTTAAGATAGGAACTTACGTATATTAGTCCTATCGTAGGGATAGTCTTGGCTTGAAATGCGATTGAGGAATATGACGGATATATGATCAAGGAAGCGATAGATGGGAAGTACCCATTTTGGATAAGTGAATATAATATGCGGCATATCAAGGTGAGTCATAGCCCCTTTCAAACTCTTTTATATGTTTTACTTACGGGGTGAAAAACATGATTAATTAAAATGGCTTTATCTTATGAAATGATTCTTTGAAACAATGATAATGATATGGGAATTATATTGTATGTTCAACGTGTTATATGTTATATGATGAGCTTGAGTACTGTCAAACGGTGGTCCCCTGTACACTACTATTAACTCATTTGAGGCCTGTAGTTAGAGGGTTGCGCAACTAGGACTTGTCCCCTCATCCACTATTATAGGTAATGGTGGGATGTTTGGTCTGCCTTTGTGGTCACCTTCATCGCCAGTCTGGCCTCGCGGTGCTCTAACTACTATATATTTATGGGTGTCTCCATGGCACGACCCCTTGGTTATCTTTATGCACGTGATTGACAGCATGTGCTTATCATTATCTTATCATTTGGGACATTATATATTGATTATTGGGACATAACCGGTCTTAGTAGTGGCTCAAGAACAATCTCATCGAATTATGTCATGGTAGTCTTACCATTGACCAAGCGGTATTGATATTATCTATGGTTGGATTTTATGGATTGAACATACGGTTTGGGTATTGGACCTTATATGGAATCTTGAAAGTTGTTGAATTTGGCAATATTGAAGTATTGATGACCAAATGGTTTTGGTATGATGAATGATTAATCAATTGATATATTTTCTCTCACGATAAATGTGACAAACGAGAACTTTATAATTTACCATAGAGTTCTCAACTCTTTGAAATGAATATGTAACGAGATCTACTTGCAAACCTATGCACTCACCAACTACGTTTTCGTAGTTGACACTTTTTCTTCATGCTTTTCAGGATTTAGCGTAAGCTTTGAGGAATTATATGCATCATGATTATTTGCATTGCACTTGGGAGTCAAAGATCAAACCTTGTGACGGGCGATGGAATCCGCCTGGATCATTGTAGTATATCATCTCATGTATTTGTTATTTGTTTCGTGGACTCAATATCCAAGTATAGTAGACGTATTGTACTTAGGAATTGGTTCACATGCTTGTGCATTGTAAAATTATTTTTATCAACTAAAGCTATGGTGAATGTTATCTATTATCCTTTGTTTTGAATACTCGACTTTCTGTACATCTCATCGCTCCGCCTTAGTTGGGGTGTTACATCATCCATCATCATCATGTTCGTTATGAACATCGAACACAAAACTTAAAGATGAATAATTAATCAAAAGGTAGGAAGGAAGAGTGGAAGACCTTGGATTCGGATTGAATGAAGACTGAAGAGTGAAAGGTAAGCTTTTCCGGCCACCACTCCCCGCCGCCCGCTTTTCCGATCATCCTGGTGGTACCCCCGATTTATTACGTCAAAAAAGATGGTCGTGGTGGTAGGATTACCATTGAAAGTAGTTGAAAAAATAGTCAAATCTATGGGGATTTCTAACAAGAATGAGGTGGAGGTTCAACCAAGATCCGCCCACCACCATCACCACCAAGATCCGCCCATCACCACCACCAAGAACGGGCAGTTGAAACCTCCCAATACCACCCTTGGTGATCTTCTTTTCTTTACTTCTCTGATTTTGGTACCCTTGGTGATCTAATTTCCAATTGTAGCAGTGGTGTGGTCGTTGTTAGAGGGGGTGGGGTGGTGGCTACAGATGAGAGAACGAGGGAGAGGTGGCGGCGGTAAGTGGTGGTTTTCCGAAATTTTGTGTTTTGAAAGTGATTGGAATGTGTGTATGATGTTTGTATATATGTATATGTTTTGCAAAGTAATTGTGATTATAGATAAAAAAAAAGGTTGTTTTTTTAATTTGGTGATTGATTTTGTTGCTCTAGTGTTGATTTTGTTGACCTGTTTCTGGGAATGTAATTGGGTTGATTTAGATACATATATGTATAGGAAATCAATTAAAATTTGGTGAAATTTTGTTTAGAAAGAAATCAATGATGACATCAAAGAAAGTGTGCAGATTCAAAAAGCAAAATTAGTAAGCTGGCTGGAAATATTGCAGATGAAAAAGACATACGTTGATTCAAGGTAGAAGACTTTTACTGTGAAAAGACTAAACTACCCTCACGTGTTATGCACGTGAGTAGGTTAACAGAGGGCAACAAACGTCCGTTAGGATGAGGGGTATGTAATGAAACAAAAAGTCACTTTAAGGATATGTAATGATACACCCAAACGAGAGGGGCGAAAAATAAAAAATGGCAAACCATAGGGGTATGTAATGAAATTAACTTAGAATTTAATAAATGAGTAGAGTATAGTAAAGTAGAACTAATGATCGCTAGAAAAATATATTTAGAAAACCCAATTTTGCTAGAATTTTACAAATGACAACCCTATAACACATAAAAAAAATTCTATCTTTCATATTAAAAACTCACCTCCTGAACTTTATAATAAAAAATACGCATATTTATGCATGTTAATGACAGTTGATAAGAGTGTCATTAGCAAAATTTTGTTGTTATAGTATTATTCATTTTAGATACGAGAGATAGTGCCCGCGCGTTGCGGCGGTGAGATGGTGGGGTGATAGGTCAAGTCATAGAGTATGATAGCCAAATGTCTTAGCCGTACGGGCTCCGCCCTCGAATTTAAAAATTCGTCGAAAGTATATCGAATGACATCTCTAATGAAAAAGCATGAAATTTTAAGAACACCCATACAATTTTTATAATTTATCGATATACGGTTTTTGAGATAAAAGATTTTGAATGAATTAGAGGAATAAAATGATTTATGGAGGAGAGAAAAAAAATGAGTGGTTGAGATTTGAGGAGAGAGAGAAAAATGAATGGTTGAGATTTAAGGGTATTATAGGTATATTATGTAGAGATGTTTATATTAGTGAATAAAAAAGAAGGGTAATTTAGGTAGTTCAATTACTTAATTGAGATTTAAAAAAAGGGCTTCTTGCTTTATAAGGTAATATAGATTAAGAAAACAAATATTTAGTATTCTTTACAAATTAATAAAAAGAACTACTCTTCTTTAAAAAGTTAACCACTTTTTTATTCCAAAAATCTTCCTTATTTCACACATTACCCTTAATTCACACATTCAGACTCCTGCTGCATCAATTCTCACCTCTGCTCAACCCTCCATTCCAATCAACCTTGTCATCTCCGATCACATATCTACCGCCAAATTCATCATCACTCACCGGCTTTAATCAAGTATGAAAATAATTACGTAGAATAAATATAAATTTAATAAAAATCTAAAAATGTTATGGTAAAAAGAATAATATTGATGTAAATTTTGTATATTTAAATATTTATAATCTAAAAGCTAATTAGCTAAATGTAATATTTTATAATATAAAATAAATTAATAATGTGTCACAAAAGGTCATGAGACGGGTGACTTGGGACTTTAAATCTGAAGTTTACGTCTAAGTATGAGCAAAATACTCCCGACCTCCCGAGCTAGAGACACAGGTTTTCTAAAAAATAACTAGATTTCTCATGGAATAAAAAGTGAGTATATGAAAAAGCAATAACTTTGAACATAAAGTATGTCGTTAGAAAAACGTGTCACAAAGGTTTCTATGTTCAACTTCTTCGTCAAGAAACCAAATCAAGAAAAGCAGGAAACTGCACTTACATTAGCTTTTCATGTAGATCGTTTAACGACTATGATCCATAGCGAATATATGCTAAAATCTATGTACAAATCTCCTTTTGATATTTAAGTAAACTTATCATGATCATCCTACTTAATATTTGTTATATTTTCTATCATGATGGACAACACATGCAAAAGTAAGTTATTAGATAAGTCGCAATATGTTTTTTTAATGTAATAGTTGTTGCCAGTTAAATTGACCTTCACACGAGGAGAGATTCTATACTTTCTTTAGTTTAGGAATTTTAGTTTTGTAGGAGTAACTTTGTACCCGATTCTTATTTAGCTTTTTATTTGTATTTCTTTAGTAAAAGTCAAGGGGTAGATACAATGACAAGTCAAGAAGAATATATATATAAGCTGAAAACGATCTTAATGATTTTTCATGTATTGTAAAACTACAAGGAAAGTTTGAATCCTTAAGTTGGAAATGTATATGTTATCAACCATCCGATCATTTGCATTAGATTCGTCATTGTAACATGTGATGTGTTCTTTTTGTGTTTCCTATCAATGACAAATGATCCGATGTCACATCGATTGTTTGTGGGATTAGTCTATTTAGTGGAGGTTCTTGACTTTTGGGGCAGGGATCTTGTTTAATCCTTGGTAATGTGGTAGTTTAATATTTTGATGTAATTTAGTAGTATAATACATTTGTTGTTAAAAAAAAGATTAAAAGAGGCAAATGATATATAGATTAGGCGATCTCATTAATGATGTACTTTATTTTACTACGAACATATATCAGCATTAGAGCTGATAATTTCCGATACAGACTTGTTAACATGACACGACACGACCTGGTCTTAACAAATTTTGTGTTTGGCCTTAACAGAGTTCGTGTCTTAACATGTCCGGACCTATTAAGTCACGAATGAAAATCGTGTTTTAAGAGGTATATATACGCACTAAATGATACCTACTAAGGAACCTATTAAGACATGATAAAATTAAGGGTTAATTACAAAAATGGTACCTGAACTATCCATCATATTGCACAAATCATACCCAGGGTTTATTAATTACGTCCGTCATACCCAAACTTACCATTTTTCCACTCGGACCATATCTGGACCAAACGTCCGTTAGTTGTGCCGTTAAGTGCCCCCATGTGCCGTGCACGTGAGGGGTATTTTCGTCATTTTGCACGCTCTATTTGATGTACAGGTATGAAATCTGTAATTTTTACTATACTTCAGGTACCATCTTTGTAATCTGCCCTTATTATTAATACTTTACTTTATATAATTATATTTTATCAATAAGTATTGTAATAATTAATTAAAAATATTATGGCTGATGATTATTATGTAGTAATAAATTATAATTTTTATAAAAATTTATTAATATTTTATAAATATTTATATTGTTTTAAAATATAACATTTTATTTTTATAAAAAAAATTATTATTAGTCTATAAAAGATATTATTTTTCTAATATTTTTATTTTATTAAAAACTATTACATATTGAATTATATATCTATAATGATCTTGATAAATATGTATCTCTTGTATCGCATTAGTACCTACACAACCACCATGCAATATTTTTTTTAATAAATAAATATGAAAATACGCATTTATCAAAATAATTATAGATCTATAATTCAATATATTTATAATTTTCAATAAAATACATTTTTTTATAAAAATTAATAACTTTTATAGAATAGAAATAATCTTTTATAAAAATTAAATATTATTTCATAAAACAAAAGTAAATATTTTTAAAAAAATAAATATTTATAGAATATTAATAAATTTTTATAAAATTATAATTTATTACTAAATAATAGTCATTAACAATAATAATTTTTATTAAATAATACTATAAAATATAGTGTTATAAACTAAAATATTAATAATAAGAGTAACTTACAAAAATGGTACCTGAAGTATAATGAAAATTACAGATTTCATACCTGTACATGGGGGCACTTAACGGCACAACTAACGGACGTTTGGTCCAGGTATGGTCCGAGTGGAAAAATGGTAAGTTTGGGTATGACGGACGTAATTAATAAACCCTGGGTATGATTTGTGCAATATGATAGATAATTCAGGTACCATTTTTGTAATTAACCCTAAAATTAATTAAGACTTGTTGATGTGCTAAATCGAGTTTAAAATTTAAAACTAGAAATACCTTGAAACTCACTACTACGCACTATCGGGCAGTGGACCCGATCGTATGCAGTATAGTTAAAAAGTAAGTCCAGGTTCGTTCACGAGGATTGGTTTGAATCAATTGTTTAACAAAGTAGTTTGGAAAAAGGATGGAACGCTTTGAATCTCTCTCTGACAATTAAATTAAAATAACTTAAAAGACAAACGCGTAAAGGTAAAGGTAAAACTGCAAACAATAATAGTAAAGATCATCCACCTTGACTTCGCTAGACTTCAAACGTGATTGCATTCAATTAAGACCAAATTCATTAAGAGTTGACACGATAATCGTGAAAGGATAAAATGCTCGCGTGGTACCACCAACCGCTTCTAAACACGTTGACAAAATTATTCCTTTTATTAAAATGACATTCACTATCACACCATGAACTAGTGATAATTGCTCATAGACAAGCAACCGTTTGAAAATCACATATGTATCCAACTAGTACCACTAACGAAGAACACACATGCCACCAATATCATAATAATAAATATAAAGGAATTAAATCATCAAGATCTCGACACAACGATAATTGAAATCAACTCTTTGAATTAAAACGTGGTACCACCAACCGCTTCTAAACACGTTGACAAAATTATTCCTTTTATTAAAATGACATTCACTATCACACCATGAACTAGTGATAATTGCTCATAGACAAGCAACCGTTTGAAAATCACATATGTATCCAACTAGTACCACTAACGAAGAACACACATGCCACCAATATCATAATAATAAATATAAAGGAATTAAATCATCAAGATCTCGACACAACGATAATTGAAATCAACTCTTTAAATTAAAACATATAGCAATCACATCATTCGTCTAGTTACATCAAGGTGGATGATTGAAATATTAGCCACTCATAATTAAATTGAAATAACAATCAAAGTAAAGGAAGAACATGATGTACCAATTGTTTGAGGAATAGAAATTGCAAGACAATAAAATAGATACGATCTAAGCGGGTGCACGTGAATCTTCAATGAATCGGAAGATGTTGAAATCTTGAATTGATCCTTGAAGGTGTTCCCTGAAGTGCAGCTCTTAGAAAGAAGATTTGAAATCTTGAATTGATCCTTGAAGGTGTTCCCTGAAGTGCAGCTCTTAGAAAGAAGATTTGATAATTTGGGAATTAGGTTTGTAAACTATTTATACCCCCTTCATTCTGATGCAAAAACTGCCAAAAACCTTTCAGTCCCGCACTCTCACTGCGGCGCAGTGGGCAAATGCACATCCCACTGCGTCGCAGTGCTTTTATACTGCCCATTTGTGCTTGTTTGTCAAGGCTGACTGCGGCGCAGTGGGCAAATGCACATCCCACTGCGTCGCAGTGCTTATACACTGGTCGAATCCACGCTTTTCAATCCTCTGACTGCGGCGCAGTGGCTAGGTATGGTTGCCACTGCGTCGCAGTATAAATATACTGGTTTCAATGCACTTTTCTTTGAGATGACTGCGGCGCAGTGGGCTTGTTTACTGCCACTGCGTCGCAGTGTAATATTACTGAACCAAAGGCTACATCAACATATGAAGACTTGCATATTTTTTCTATCTCTTTTCATCTTAACGACTCTCGAACTCTCCAATCAACTTCATGACCTCAAAACTACTCGAATTTGCACCAAACGGACACGTCACCTGTTTAGAACCTGAAACCACTAACAAAACCCATAAACGCGCCAAATGCCAGCAAAATCGACTAAAAACATATAATAAAAAGGCCAATAACGATGTGGGCGATGGGTATAAATTAGTCACATCACTTGTTAACAAGTGTCTTATCATGTTTTTTATTGTGTCTTAACATGTTTCGTGTTTTTTACAGGTTACTTAGCACGTTCCTTAACAAGTTTTTTGGTTAAATTTAGGATTTTTGTTAAAAGGTCTTTTACCAGGTTTCTTATCGTGTAACATGTTAAATATCGTGTTGTGTTTATGTTTGCATAATTGACACATTAGTTATCGTGTCATGCTCGTGTTTGGCATTAACAACTTTGTGTCTTATAGTGTTCGTGTTGTGTCGTGTCGGACACGATATGCTAGCTCTAATCAGCATGGACTTAACACTAATCCATTTAAAATAATGTATATTGAAGGGGGCATCCTTGCTCCGGGTCCCTTTGGCACTAGCCATTATCTGGCTATAAAAGAATAGCTCTGACAACTCCATATCTTAGTAGGATTTGGAGGTCAGGTTCGAATATGAGACATGCTAATCTGCTACCATCCAAAGTTATTATAATGCATCATGAGTATTTGCAAGGGCGATATCAGTTGAGCTGAAGCCGACTTGCATCTTGACACACTTAAAATGAAACCCAAATTTAAGCTTAAAACATCACTTAAAAGCTAAGTATATCACTGTAAAATTATTTTGAGACACACAAGTATGGTACGGCAAACACTTTCATTTACTGTTGTTTATTTATTTAATTTTAATATTCTTTTTGGCAAAGAGGAATACGATCGATAATTGACATGCGAACCTAACAAGAAAAAAATAGTTTAGGTAGCATCAACTTGAAAGATTAATTGGGTTGCTTGGGATCGGGTGGCATCACCAATTAAAGATGGGGGCTTAGGTATAGGAAAATTGAAAGATGCTAATATTGCTTTACTTACTAAATGGATTTGGAGGTATAAAACAGAACCGAATGCTCTATGGAGGGGTGTTATAGACTCATTACATGGTACTTCAAGGAGTTGGAAGTCGGTTCCGAGTTCGACTTCCTTGGCTGGTGTATGGACAAACATTGTCAAGACTGTTGACAACTTTAAAGTAGCAAGAAAGACGATCAGTAGCTTATTTAAAGGAGTGTGTGGTAGAAGAGATAAAATCCGTTTCTGGCTCGACCCATGGGCGGCTGAGTCATCTCTGAAAGATATGTTTCCTGCTCTCTTTAGCATTGAACAGAAAAAAAGGTGCTACGTGCGGGAAAGATTTTGCATTGATTCAAAAAGGTTTGTGGGTTGTCAAGACTGGTATTCGATCCCATTTTCAACAGTCGCGATTGAAGAATGGGGAAGATTCAGATCTCTCATGGATGATTACAGATTAAAGGATGTAGAGGATCGATGGGTTTGGCTTGGGGATAATGGGGCGAGCTTCACAGTAAAAAGCGCGATAAGGTTTATTCGAAGCGGCAAAGACTATAGTGATCGGTTCGTCTTTAAATGGGTGAAGGAGATCCAATGTAATATCTTTATGTGGCGAGCGGCTCTCGACCGTCTTCCTACTTATGCAGCTCTTAGATCTCGTAACTGTAACTTTGGTAACTCTCTTTGTGGTCTTTGCGAGGTTTGGGACGAGACAATTGAACACCTCCTATGTTACTGTCCATTCGCTGCTGAAGTTTGGGAATTAGTAAGTAGATGGTGCAATATTGGAACTCTCATATTTTCTTCTATTAAAGAATTAATAAAGGCAGCGGACAACTTGGGCTTGGAGAAGAAATCGATTAAGGTACTTAAAGGAATCATTTTTACTACTAGTTGGTGTCTTTGGAAAGTTAGAAACGAGAAGATCTTTGAACAAGCAACTATCAATGTCGACAAGGTTTTTATGGAGGCCAAATCGATAGGTTTCTTGTGGTACAAATGTAGGATGAAAAAAGGGAACATTAGTTGGGATAGTTGGAATAAGTTCGATGTAACTTGACTTGAATGTAATTTACTACTCCGTAATTGCGGAGTAGGGTAAATATATACGAATGACTCATACTTTTCAACAAAAAAAAGGTAGCATCAACTTTTTTCCCTATCATATCATGATCACTTATATTATAAAGGGCTTTTCGTCTGTAAAGGTACTGAAGTTGTACTTTTTTACTTTAGGGGGTACCAATCTTTAATTTCGTATATTGTGGGTTATGTTTTGTAAAACCTCACATATTGTGGGGGGCAAAACAACTATCCGGTTTTGTAGTGGTGGTTTTGTGTGTGTTGACCAGCTCTTTGTCACATATACATGTTTGACCGTATCTATTTTTTTTTTAAGTAAAGGTGATATTATATTAATGCCAAATATTTACATTTACAAATACAATACTATGGACGATTCCATTTTCTAGCCTAAAAAAAAAATTACTCCTATCAAAACAGGGCAACTAAATTCAGTAGTCTAAGTAACTAAACATCACCAGATGAATATACAACCACTTCTAATTGCCTTTGTAGTCATGATTCTGAACTTCCATTTTTGCACCAAGTTAGTTTATTCAACTCCATTCTACTCTTTCTCCACAAAGTTTGACCGTATCTATTAACACAAACATAAATCGATATACAAGATCAAGCCTATAAACAAGATTTTGAAGCCAATAAAAAATATGTACAATCAATTTATAATCTTAGATCTTTTACTTCTCAATCGAAATCCATTGATTCAGCCTCTACTGCTTCGAATTTGGTGCGCAGCACCATGTCTCCGCCGTGATCTGACCAGCCGCCACAAACCACCACGCTGACACCTCTTATTCTGGCCGAATCTGATCAGAATAGGGCTGGGGAGGGACCGAATTTTGTTGGTGTTGCTTCTGTCTTGAGATCTGACACTCAATCGATCGAATTTAGGGCTGTTCATACCGAAACCCTAATTGAAAAGCCTAATCTGGGTTCAACCGCCGCACAGCCACCATCAACCACCCACACGCAGCCACCTGAACAATTAATTGGATCGTATTTTGGTTGAAAATTTGGCTATAAACCCTAATTCTGCCACGCCCACCGTACAACCACCATCAACCACCGCTGCCCCAATTTCCAGCCACCATGTGGACCATCTTGAAGTACATGAGGTCAATGATAACAATGATCAGCCGCGAGTCAGATTAATTAATGATTTTGACAAGAATTTTGGTGTTGAACTCGAAATTTTTCTTGTGAATGTTTGTTTATGTGATTTGGAATCAAGAGTTTGTTTACATGAGGAAATTGATCTGGGCTGTGTATCTTGTGATGGTGATGATGATGATCATCATCTGGTCATATCATTATGAATTTATGATTAATTTAGTTATTTGGTCAAAGTTTGTAGGTCTATACAAAACCACCTCCACGTCAGCAAATACCACCTTCTGGTATTTTTAAACTCTTCAATAGGAGGTGTTTGTCACTACATAACCCACAATATATGAAATTAAAGATGGGTACCTCCTAAAGTAAAAATTGACAACTTCAGTACCTTTAAAAACAAAAGCCCTATTATAAATGCCTTTCGGTGACTTGTCTAGTCCAAAGGAAGCTTTTTCTTGCTTTGATTTGTCCCTAAATTATTCATGTTTTATTATAAAAAAATGTTCTAAATACATTCACTTTCTTCTTCGATGATCATGGTTTTCTGGCTTTTGGCAAAAAAACGTTGGGCATTGTGACTTGTGAGCTGTTTAATTAGTTATCAACATCTTTTTTGGATTCATTAAATTTCTTGATTCAAGTCTGATATCTAAGATAAAGACATTCATTTTGAACTTTGTTCATGCACATTCATCTTGAGCTTTGTAACTCCATCACTAACGTATAAGGGAATATTTACATAAAAGTATCGGAATTCAGAAAACTAAACGTTCAATTGGTGACAAATATGCAATCTGTGTTGTACGACTTGAGCACCTAGAATCATATTGTTAATTTATTTTACTTTTATAAAGATATAATAACACATTACTCGCACAATACGGCAACGATGGAGGTGTGGTGGTGGTGTCGGCGAGTGGTGTAGGCAATTGAAGTCAAGGTAATTGGTCCAAAAGGGTAACAGAGATATCTTTAAAGATAAAAGGTTGGTGACGTAAATTAGTTCATTAGACCATTCGTAACCGTTCACCCTTTCACCTACACTTTTTCCTGCCACATCAGCATCACCTTCTTACCTCTTTCACCTTCTATTTTTCTCCTTAACCATTCACCTATTATTTGGTCCCCACCTTTTTTTTAATTAAAAATCCAATACATTTACACAATATATTTAAATTATAAATAACATATTAATTAATATATAATTAAAAGCTACATTATATTAAGACCATTACATTAATTAAAAGGACATAAATAAAAAATACATAATGATAATAACACTAAATTATAGTAGACCCCAACGGTACCCCACAACCATATTTTCATCAACCGACTAATATTTCACAACGAACATTTACTGAGATATGTGAAGCACGAATTCAGGGTAATGCACGACTACGCAACCCAGAAACACACTACACCCTTCGTCGAGACCTTACAGAGCATGTTTGGAGGAACTACAACAATTAGAATGCTCATTGTTATTTATTTATGTTTTTTTTATTTGAGTATTTTTTTCTAGTATGTTCTCACTTTAATTTATTTGTCTCTTTTTAAAAAGAAAAATGAATTTAGTAGTTATTTAATATAAATATGTATGAATTTATGTATTATAATCTTAAATTAATATTTTGTTGTTTAACTTACAAAATACTAGTACTCGTAGATATTATTTAAATTTTCAACCTATGTGCTGATTATTAAAACATACATGATAGATAAGTATTATATAAATTTATAAACTAATGTCATAAAAAATATTTGTTGTGTAACTTGCAAAACATCAATGCATAAATACTAAGACCATTCGTAACCGTTCACCCTTTCACCTACACTTTTTCCTGCCACATCAGCATCACCTTCTTACCTCTTTCACCTTCTATTTTTCTCCTTAACCATTCACCTATTATTTGGTCCCCACCTTTTTTTTAATTAAAAATCCAATACATTTACACAATATATTTAAATTATAAATAACATATTAATTAATATATAATTAAAAGCTACATTATATTAAGACCATTACATTAATTAAAAGGACATAAATAAAAAATACATAATGATAATAACACTAAATTATAGTAGACCCCAACGGTACCCCACAACCATATTTTCATCAACCGACTAATATTTCACAACGAACATTTACTGAGATATGTGAAGCACGAATTCAGGGTAATGCACGACTACGCAACCCAGAAACACACTACACCCTTCGTCGAGACCTTACAGAGCATGTTTGGAGGAACTACAACAATTAGAATGCTCATTGTTATTTATTTATGTTTTTTTTATTTGAGTATTTTTTTCTAGTATGTTCTCACTTTAATTTATTTGTCTCTTTTTAAAAAGAAAAATGAATTTAGTAGTTATTTAATATAAATATGTATGAATTTATGTATTATAATCTTAAATTAATATTTTGTTGTTTAACTTACAAAATACTAGTACTCGTAGATATTATTTAAATTTTCAACCTATGTGCTGATTATTAAAACATACATGATAGATAAGTATTATATAAATTTATAAACTAATGTCATAAAAAATATTTGTTGTGTAACTTGCAAAACATCAATGCATAAATACTAAGACCATTCGTAACCGTTCACCCTTTCACCTACACTTTTTCCTGCCACATCAGCATCACCTTCTTACCTCTTTCACCTTCTATTTTTCTCCTTAACCATTCACCTATTATTTGGTCCCCACCTTTTTTTTAATTAAAAATCCAATACATTTACACAATATATTTAAATTATAAACTAATGTCATAAAAAATATTTGTTGTGTAACTTGCAAAACATCAATGCATAAATACTAAGACCATTCGTAACCGTTCACCCTTTCACCTACACTTTTTCCTGCCACATCAGCATCACCTTCTTACCTCTTTCACCTTCTATTTTTCTCCTTAACCATTCACCTATTATTTGGTCCCCACCTTTTTTTTAATTAAAAATCCAATACATTTACACAATATATTTAAATTATAAATAACATATTAATTAATATATAATTAAAAGCTACATTATATTAAGACCATTACATTAATTAAAAGGACATAAATAAAAAATACATAATGATAATAACACTAAATTATAGTAGACCCCAACGGTACCCCACAACCATATTTTCATCAACCGACTAATATTTCACAACGAACATTTACTGAGATATGTGAAGCACGAATTCAGGGTAATGCACGACTACGCAACCCAGAAACACACTACACCCTTCGTCGAGACCTTACAGAGCATGTTTGGAGGAACTACAACAATTAGAATGCTCCTTGTTATTTATTTATGTTTTTTTTATTTGAGTATTTTTTTCTAGTATGTTCTCACTTTAATTTATTTGTCTCTTTTTAAAAAGAAAAATGAATTTAGTAGTTATTTAATATAAATATGTATGAATTTATGTATTATAATCTTAAATTAATATTTTGTTGTTTAACTTACAAAATACTAGTACTCGTAGATATTATTTAAATTTTCAACCTATGTGCTGATTATTAAAACATACATGATAGATAAGTATTATATAAATTTATAAACTAATGTCATAAAAAATATTTGTTGTGTAACTTGCAAAACATCAATGCATAAATACTAAGACCATTCGTAACCGTTCACCCTTTCACCTACACTTTTTCCTGCCACATCAGCATCACCTTCTTACCTCTTTCACCTTCTATTTTTCTCCTTAACCATTCACCTATTATTTGGTCCCCACCTTTTTTTTAATTAAAAATCCAATACATTTACACAATATATTTAAATTATAAATAACATATTAATTAATATATAATTAAAAGCTACATTATATTAAGACCATTACATTAATTAAAAGACAAAACCATTACATTAATTAAAAGGACATAAATAAAAAATACATAAAAGGGGGGGGGGGGGGGGGGGGGGGGGGGGGGGGGGGGGGGGGGGGGGGGGGGGGGGGGGGGGGGGGGGGGGGGGGGGGGGGGGGGGGGGGGGGGGGGGGGGGGGGGGGGGGGGGGGGGGGGGGGGGGGGGGGGGGGGGGGGGGGGGGGGGGGGGGGGGGGGGGGGGGGGGGGGGGGGGGGGGGGGGGGGGGGGGGGGGGGGGGGGGGGGGGGGGGGGGGGGGGGGGGGGGGGGGGGGGGGGGGGGGGGGGGGGGGGGGGGGGGGGGGGGGGGGGGGGGGGGGGGGGGGGGGGGGGGGGGGGGGGGGGGGGGGGGGGGGGGGGGGGGGGGGGGGGGGGGGGGGGGGGGGGGGGGGGGGGGGGGGGGGGGGGGGGGGGGGGGGGGGGGGGGGGGGGGGGGGGGGGGGGGGGGGGGGGGGGGGGGGGGGGGGGGGGGGGGGGGGGGGGGGGGGGGGGGGGGGGGGGGGGGGGGGGGGGGGGGGGGGGGGGGGGGGGGGGGGGGGGGGGGGGGGGGGGGGGGGGGGGGGGGGGGGGGGGGGGGGGGGGGGGGGGGGGGGGGGGGGGGGGGGGGGGGGGGGGGGGGGGGGGGGGGGGGGGGGGGGGGGGGGGGGGGGGGGGGGGGGGGGGGGGGGGGGGGGGGGGGGGGGGGGGGGGGGGGGGGGGGGGGGGGGGGGGGGGGGGGGGGGGGGGGGGGGGGAACCATTCACCTATTATTTGGTCCCCACTTTTTTATAATTAAAAATCCAATACATTTACACAATATATTTAAATTATAAATAACATATTAATTAATATATAATTAAAAGCTACATTATATTAAGACCATTACATTAATTAAAAGGACATAAATAAAAAATACATAATGATAATAACACTAAATTATAGTAGACCCCAACGGTACCCCACAACCATATTTTCATCAACCGACTAATATTTCACAACGAACATTTACTGAGATATGTGAAGCACGAATTCAGGGTAATGCACGACTACGCAACCCAGAAACACACTACACCCTTCGTCGAGACCTTACAGAGCATGTTTGGAGGAACTACAACAATTAGAATGCTCCTTGTTATTTATTTATGTTTTTTTTATTTGAGTATTTTTTTCTAGTATGTTCTCACTTTAATTTATTTGTCTCTTTTTAAAAAGAAAAATGAATTTAGTAGTTATTTAATATAAATATGTATGAATTTATGTATTATAATCTTAAATTAATATTTTGTTGTTTAACTTACAAAATACTAGTACTCGTAGATATTATTTAAATTTTCAACCTATGTGCTGATTATTAAAACATACATGATAGATAAGTATTATATAAATTTATAAACTAATGTCATAAAAAATATTTGTTGTGTAACTTGCAAAACATCAATGCATAAATACTAATAAAAAATGAATAGATAGCTATACTGCATAAATAATCAAAATTGTGAACTTGCAAAAGATTCCCATTGGCCCACTAATTTGTCATCTTCCAGTAGGTGAATGCATTGGCCTAGCCATCTTCACCTTTATATTTAACCGATGTGTCATAAAGCTTTCACCTGTTAACCTACCTATTTCACCTATAGCTTTCACCTACTCTTAAGAATGGTCTTAAGGATAAAATGAGTATTTCACATCTATATTTTTTTCCCCCAAAAATGGGTTCATTAAGGGCATTTTAGTAATTCGTAACTAACTTTTGTGTAAACTTTTTCAAAAAAGAAAGGTGAGGAATTTTTAAATAATAGTAAAGATGAATTTTTTATTTGTTGTGTAACTTGCAAAACATCAATGCATAAATACTAATAAAAAATGAATAGATAGCTATACTGCATAAATAATCAAAATTGTGAACTTGCAAAAGATTCCCATTGGCCCACTAATTTGTCATCTTCCAGTAGGTGAATGCATTGGCCTAGCCATCTTCACCTTTATATTTAACCGATGTGTCATAAAGCTTTCACCTGTTAACCTACCTATTTCACCTATAGCTTTCACCTACTCTTAAGAATGGTCTTAAGGATAAAATGAGTATTTCACATCTATATTTTTTTCCCCCAAAAATGGGTTCATTAAGGGCATTTTAGTAATTCGTAACTAACTTTTGTGTAAACTTTTTCAAAAAAGAAAGGTGAGGAATTTTTAAATAATAGTAAAGATGAATTTTTTTTTTTGGATTTTACAAACATAGTCTAAGAACGTGGCTAATACAATGTAAAGTATAAAGAATAACTAACAATCTTCAATTCTCATATATGACATTTTGTTTTGTTTAACCATAATACTTAACTTCAAAAACTGTATTTAACAAACTTTTATAATTATTTTTAAAAAATATATGTATTATATTGTGGATTGAAAGTCTTAAAAGTAAAACAAAAATATGTATAAGTATATTTGATATAAATAACTTTTTATATTTGATATGAACATATTATAAACAAATAATTATTTTGTTATATTAAAATGATATAAAATATTAACACAAAGGTGTAATCTCAATTGTTGATTTTACCTTTTAAATAATTTTATACATAGAACAACAAAAATAATACAGTAATAAATTTGAGATTTTGAGAGAAAGATGAAATATAAATAAGGAAAATGCTAAAGTGGAGTCTTTAGTTTTTTTTTTTTAACAACGAATTAGTAGTTAACAGTTAGAATTCACGCATAAAATAACGTACCTTTCTATATCAAAAGTTTACCTCTTAAGGATTCGTTTAACAAAACCTTATGAAGAATTATATTACGCGGGATTAAAATAAACGCAAATGGTATCCTAATCCCTAACAATAGTTCTAACATAATAAATGGGGGAACAAAAGTGATAACATTGTTTACTTGGAGTACTAAAAATGCAATAAACAAAGGGCAGAATCGAACAACTTTCCAAAACCTTCATTAACACCAAAAAACTTCTACAAAACCCATTTTTTGTTCATGTATTTCCCGGAGAGTGAGTTACAGTAGTCGATATGGAAATCACAGAAAAGAAAACCATATGGAAATCAGAAGAAAAAGAAGAAGATGATTCAATGGTTTCAGCAACTGTGGGCCGAGTCATGACCATTTTACTCATCGCTCGGCCCACCAAACTTATTGACTCTATTTCTCGTCTTCAATCATCCCCCAATCTTCATAATCCACTTTCTCGTAAGTCCTTCTTCTTATTATTATTACTATTTTTAAGATAAAATTTTTGCGGTTTCGGAAGTTTGCCGTTTAAAAAAAAGTTGTACATACTAATGTATTTTCAGTACGGAGATACAATATCTATAAATTTATATCTTTCTAAGTGTTATTTGTATGTATTAATTTAGTCCAAAGTTAATTGGTCTCTCGACGAAACATAAATTTTAGATTGTAAACTGTTCGGCACCCTAACTTAAAATCCTGGCTTTCGCCGCCGTTTTTAGTGACTTTATATAGTAACAATGAATTATAGGGTAAGAAACTTTTGTTACATTAGGGCTATAGTTCCCATGATCTTTAGGGCTATAGTTAGCAAATCCTATTTAATAGAAAAAAAGTAAGCACCCAACGTCGTCGGTTTTAGGTACCGTTACCTCGACCGGGGAGGTTGAGATGTAGACAGCCTTACCAATATATGTAAGTGAAATTTTATAGCAGGGAAACGTCACCATTTTCCTGCTATAGTAGGTCACTTATATACAATTCTGACGGAATAAAAGTATGTTACTTTTGAAGGTAAAAAAAATAATTCATTACCAGTGATGACTAGTTTCCCAGCTATAGTAGGTCACTTACATATAATTCTGACAGAACAAAAGTATGTTACTTCAAAAGGTAATAAAAAAATAGTTGATTGCTGAAAATGACAATTTGGTGAAAATTTGTTGCACTATTATGCTAATATTGAAGTTATGAATGCTGAATTTTATGATTGTTTTTGTGTAGTTTCGTTGGAGAACTCGTTACGGATTCTTCATAAGTATGTTCATGATGGAGCTGAAAAGGAACAGCCATTGGATGAAATTCTGATTCCCATGATGGAGCATGTATGTGTATAGTTTTAGTTTAGTGGTAGTAAACACTATTTTATCGACTTAGGTTCTATGTTTTAGTCGGTATCTGTCAGTTGAAGCTATAGTTATTAAAATGGTTTACTGGCTAGAATACCTACATATTTTTTCATTTGTCTGGCATTTTTTGGCCAGTTAGATCACTAAAATATGGTTTTGTTTCCCTTTTTAGTCATTTAAAGAGGTTTGTACTCTTTTTTCCTCAAAAGGGAAAAACGACCCTCTTTTGGTGACCTAATTGCATAAAAAAAGTTCGATGTCAGACAAATGAAAAAATATGCAGGCCTTCCAGGTTAAGCCCTTAATGAAACTATATAGTTTTGCATTGAATTTGGATAGGCATTTGTCCCGTTTTAGTCATTCTATTTATTTACACATAAGATGACTTTGGTTCGAAGAAGACTTTGCCTCTCATTTGGTCATTTTGTATTCCTTAATCACAATATTTATTTTAAATTTTGCATTTTTACACATATGTTTAACCATTTAATATTATTATTAATTTCGAAAGCTGGCTTTTGGGTTAGAAAACGACCCACACAGAGCACAAAGTCATCTTTTAATGATATATAAAATGATTAAAACGAGAAAAATGAAAAGGTACATAGATATATTTATGAAAACCCAATTTGTGTTAAGGTTTCAACTGTCAACAAATTGATATCCTAAAGTCAAAATGTATCTCCAAATTTGTGCTATTTTGTGTCCAGTCATTGAGAAGTAAAGATTCAAAACACAAGAACCAGGAGATGATTCTTCTCAATTGGCTCTTTCAAGATGAAGTTCTTTTTGAAGCTTTATCACGAAAATTTTCTGATATTTTACTGAGGAAAGAAGATCATCATGTTGCTTTATGCTGGTGTGTCCTTGCACGCCGTCTCATAGAGTATGAAGTTACCGTGAGTCGGTTTTCATTAGCTGGTAATGATACAAAACCTTGCCTCTAAATGTCTAATACATCTAACAGTGTAAATCTTTATCATTAATGTTCAGTTAAGATGATAGGTGTGTTACTAATAGTTTAAGCTGTGGCGTTTACAAGTTTTTGCTTTTCCCACTGCAGGGTTGAAGGAAAGGTACTCTGGATTTTTGGAGAGCCTCTGCATATGCAGCGACCATTTAGTGTCTCTGATAAATGATGGGAGGTATGAACATATTTACACTTCTTAATGTATTTGAACTGTCCAATGCCGTTTGAACCATAAAGTTGTATGGATCATATATTAGATGTGTAAGTTGGAAAGTTAAAATCCACAACTGAATGCATAATATGAGTATAATCACTGGCATTGCTCATGTTGGATCATTGTCAAAATAATCTTTGTTTGTCATATGCTTGCTTTCGTGATGCCCGGTATAATTATTTTGTTACTCATATAGTTGATATATGCTTTGTAGCATTTTGCAGGGTGGGTTTGAGTTACCAACCCGTCTTGCACTGGCTGCAGCCGACTGTATTATATCCCTTAGTGTGGCGTTGACAAGGAAGGAGATGGCTTTTGATGCTTCAAAAACTGTTAACAAATCACCTAAATCTGGTCAACAAGATCTGCAAGGTATATCAATAGGCGCTATTGGTGGCCAGAAAAAAGTGAATGCAATCAGTCGAGTTTCTGAAGTCACAAGGGGTACAGAAACGAGCTTGTTGCTTTGGAATCTTCTAGATCATCTCATTGTGCTTGTTCAGAGACTCCTTGCTGTATGCTCTTGACTTTTAATTTTTTAATTTTATCAATTACATGTATATTGTTTTCCTGTTTTTTACTCGATGCTTTAGTTTTCTTATGTTTTAACTTTTAACAAAAGATGGGAAATCACTATATAAGGGCATTTAGTTTTTTTTTTTTTATAATAAGAATGCCAGTTTAGTTGTTTAATGTATTATTTCACAAATAAAATACAATTTACCTAACACTCAAACAACTGATTTATGATTATTACAACTATATTACAAAATTTACATCAAAACACCATATCACAGAAGCCGTATTATTAATCTGACTATCTGATTCTGAATGTTCAGAATCTCATGATCACGTTCATAGTCATAACGTATGAATTAATTATAACACAAAGTAGTCATTATGGCTTTTTACTGCAAGACAGTTGAACAACTTGAATAACTGTTACTCTTTTTGTGTCTCAGTGGAGTAGGAAAAGTCGATCTTTGCATGCAAAAGGATTAGAAAGAGTTTTAAAATGGTTGAATGAGACAAAAGATCAGTATCATTTTACGCAAGATCAGGCAGGTACTGCCTTCGTTGTTCTTTAATGAGTCTATGAAGTTTATTGCCCCTGCTATCTTTATCTTTGGTTGGAAGACAGGTCCTACAGAGGGTTAAAACTGGAATTTTGCTTCTCTCATCTTGTTGGAAACACTATGGCATCCTCCTCCATTTGGAAGATCATCATCTTTCTAATCGTCACAAAGAATTACTTGAACAGTATATGTCTGGCATTGAGGTTAGATTTTATTGAAGTCTTTCTAGCTCCGAGTTGTAGTTTGGCTTTTGAATATGATAACTTAGACCCCAACTAGTTATTTAAAATGAGGGGCGAAGGGAGCAAAATGAGTGGGTTGGCCTCTGTGCGTGTGTGGGTCACGTGTCCATATGTTTTTTTGTCAAACTGAGCCAATTTTGGTATGGGCCAAATTGATTGAGTTCGCTTCACCAAAAACACTTTATGTTTAAAGGTTATATAAATGTTTTTGTTCAAGGAGTATATTAATCTTTTTATATATAACATGCCAATTATGATTACAGAAGTTGTTACAGTTTCAATAATAATAATAATATGCTATTTAAAATCTGATTATTCAGGAGTTTTTTTGCATTAAAAATATTCTTTTTGTGTCATCATTTTACCCAAAGCATAGGTAAATTCTCTAAAATAGAACCATAAAACTAATTATATCAAATCCCAATCTGAGGTGTGGTGAGTCTTGGTGGTGTGGTTGTCATAATACATCAGTCTGCACCATAATCTGCATTCCGTAAGAAGGAATTGTTATTTTCACTTTTTGACAACTGGGATTTTGCAGTATTATGCAGGAAACATGAAAGGTGACACTAATGATCAAGACAGTGGAATTGCAACCATAAATTTTTTCATGAATTGTTTATTACTTCTGTTAGGACGTTTTAGTTCAAAGCAATTCGATACTGCAATGGTGGAACACCGGTTAAACATTACTCGTGCAGTTGCATCACAGGTAGGTATTGTAATAATGTTCTTTAGAGATGCCAAGATTGATGGGTTGGGTCATGGGTTAAAACAGGTTGTGGTTGAAACAAGTCATTTTCTATATGGGTAAACAATGGGCTGGGTTAGTCCAGGTTGACCCTAAGCCCTTTGTTATCCATTATTTACAATTAGATGTAAATAACTAATACTAGTTATTATTATGATTTTAAAAACATCTCTTAATATATATAGAAGAGAAACCTAAAATCCCTCCTAAATAAGCTACAACCCTTGGTTCGGAGGGATTTTAGGTTTCTCTTCTAAATATTTTATAAGGGCATTATTTAGCCATTCCAAAATATCACCGTTTATCAACATATACTGTATATAATTTCAATGTACGCCATTCTGAAAAATAAATATGCAAGTAGTTACATTACCTGCATATGTTTACCACGCGGGACAATAATATAGTTATTGTTATATTTCTTTGACAAAGTGATTTGAAGGTTATATGCATTAAAATATACTTTGGGTGACTTTTTAAACCATTTTGTCACGTTTGTCCCATTTCACCCCTTTCCCTTTTAGCAAATTTCTTACCTGACCCATTGACCTGTTTTAGATACACTAGCCAAATATATAAACTTAAGTAAATGGATTGAAATCACCATCAGTAGCTTTAGTTAATGCATTATTTTTTGTTTATATTGTGGTATTTAACTGAAAATAAGACCAACGAGTTGATTTTTGATCTAATTTGCTTTTAGTGATGTTTAACCATCTCTCTTTTTTTTTAATTGCCATTATCGGTCCCTTGTGTTCACTACGAGTTATGCTAATATATTGACTCTTCTGTAGCTCTGTTCAGCTGATGATGATGTGATTGGTGGTGCTATTTCGATTTTAAAAGCAACAATATTTGGCACAAACCATCTTGCATCTGGGGACAGCCTCACAGACAGTAAACAGATGAAATCTGTGTTACCTTTACTTCTAAATCTTTTGGATGAACGTGATGGCACAGCCAGGGCTGTTGTAACATTAATTGCTGAGTATTGTTCCATGTATGCATTTAGTTTTCCAGCTTTTCAACATGGGGTGGCAATTCAACCCATTCGTATGGAAACGGGTTAGATATTATAAATTATGAAGCAGACTGAATGGGTTAAGCGGGTCAAAAAATGCCTACTCGTGAAGAAGTCACATACGTTGAATGCCCTTTCTTTTAATACATTAATTATTAATAAAGTAAGTTAAGATGGACACAAAAGAGTTAGCGGGTTGGCCCAATCCGACCTAACCTATCTGAGTTGAATCATTACCTAACCTGTCTGAACTGCCCCGTTTTTGCCACGTCTACTTTTATTACTTGGTTTGATGACAAGGCCTATTATAGGGTGCGGTGTCAAATTAGCCGGCGAACTTAGGTGAAACGAAAAGAAAGTTTTTATTATAATGCATAGGTGACAGTTGCAACACATTTGGTAATGAACATATTTTTATATCTCAACAAACATTATGAGAAAGTAAGCAGCCAATCACCACTCACTAGAGGTGGGAAACTGAGTAGAAACACTTCCATTTATCCCATCTTTTCCAAAGTATTAGTTTGTGAACTGTGATTATAAAACCTATATTATTACAAACATGATTTGGCTTTTGTTGATAATATGATATAGTAACTTTATGCATTTGGATACACTTAGGATGAAGTTCAACCCTTTTAAATCGTGTCTTAGTTAGTTGAATCCTGTAGCTTCAATCATTCAGAAGTAAATGGGTTGAAACTGCCGCCTCCACCTCCCATACACATTAATCTGGATTTAGCTCAGTCCTGACCACAAATTATTCATTTTCAGGAGTGCAGACAGTTATTGCCTTGAACAAATTCTAAAACGTCTTACTAGTGAAAGTACTGCTCAAAGAAGGAATGCTTTAGATGTTATTTCAGAAGTCATCACCATTTCATCAGATTTAGCATCTACCCTTTCTGAATCTATGTGGTATGCAACTTGTCATTGTTAGGTTTTACTCTTCAATGATCTGTGTTCTCAAGCATAATGATCATGGCAGGCGGGATATAGCAAACCATTTGCTAAACTGTATCAAAGACGAAGAAGATATAATTTGTGCACAATCAACCAAACTACTAACAGTTATTGGTTAGTTACTTTTGTATGTAATTTATTATCATTATTATAACTTTTTAGCTAGTTTTGTCACGACTTCTAACTCCATTTCTAATATTTCTCATGCATATGGTTTTTCAAATCCTCATCTCCAGTTCTTCTGTTTTGTTTTCTTGTAGATCCTTCATTGGTATTGCCTGCATTAGTTGGTTTAGTTTACTCAGCGGATGCAACATTACATTCCTCTGCTACTTCCACATTAGTCAACTTGCTCACATATCACAACGAGAAACCCGAGGTTGTTTCCATGTTGCTAGATTGTCTAAGGTATTATTTTGAGCATTTGGATTTTTGACCATTTATAGATGACACGTTGTTTCTGTAAGATAAACATCCTTGCAAAATGCCATAAGAAAACAGTGACAATAAAATTAGTCATCATATAGCCAAAAGCACTTCATTTTTTCATCTATGTTATTACTAGTTTAGATGTAAGTTTTCTTGTATGTAAGCTTACCTTTCTTTATTGGGTTCATTGTTTCCTTTTCCATCAAAGTAATCTCAATACAAGCTCGGATCTTCAGAAGACTGCAGCAAACCACAATTCGGAAGGTATCCAGTTACTGTCTTATTAGAGGAGGGATAATGAGCAGGTTGGGTTACAAGTTATGTTATGTATGATTGTATGAACCTGTTTAGGCTGACCTGAAACACTTTTTGTCAAAAAAGTTTATAAGTAATTTATTCATCAATTATGATTACAAAAGTTATATTTATTATCAACAATAGTTATGTTATAGAAAGTGATTTTGGACTTTTCAAGCAGTAAATTACCCTTCGGGAGACCTCCAACCTGTTTGACTTAATTTGTGGAATGCTTATTTCATGTATCAGGGTTAAAGGGAGATGCTGATAGAATTCTGAAGTTGATACCTGAATGGGCTAGATCTGTGAGTTTGAAATCAACTGTTTACATTTTGTTTTTGGTTTTAACAGTTCAATGCTTTGTAATCTGACGGTAATAGATACTGCATAATGTGCACATCTCGCTTTCCCTTATCAACTCCGTTTTTTAAATTTATTTCAGGTCAAAAACTGGAAATTATTGATTGGGCCACTGGTAGACAAGATGTTTGCTGAGCCATCAAACCCAGTTATTGTCAAGTTTTTAAGTTATATTAGCGATCATTTAGGAGGGGTAGCGGATATAGTCTTCCAACAAATTCTGCTACATACAGAATCACATACAGAGTATGTAGAAGTAGACTAGACTATCACCAATATCTCTCATTTTAAGTATTATCATTTTGAAGTACATCAACCTTTATTATTCTCAATATGTTATTTTACTGGTAGCTTTTGAACTTAATACGCCCGTGAAATCTCATTGGCCAGTTATGTTTTTGCTTGCAGAATTGATGAAAGCTTCTTGAGTGAACTGGATATGTCCCATACTGAAAACAATGTAAAGCTGCAAAATTCTCTCTTTGACCACCTTTGCCCACTACTTATTATAAGACTTCTTCCATTGAGAGTTTTCAATAACCTGAAATCTTCTCTTGTTTATGGTGATCATCTTAGTCTGAATAGTAAGTATGGTGTCCTTATATTGTCGCATACATTTTCTTCATTATTTTTCATTTTCCCTTCAAACTGCTCTACCCAAATGAATTGTTTAATGCTACTTACAGGTAACAAATACGATACAAGTGATTCGCGGTGTATTGCGGCTCTTCTTCTAAAAAGGTTTTTTTTCAAACAAAACTTTGATCTTGTTTTTGAATGTTATGTGAGAAGTTTGATCTGATCATTGCCATTAAAATTGTTTCAGGGCATTTAACAAGCTTGAATTTGAAGACGTTAGAAAACTTTCGGCTGAGCTCTGTGGGCGACTTCATCCCAATGTATAATTGTATCAGGTGTTACCAATAGAATAAAATACCAATTTACCTCCTACTGACCTGCCATGTATTATGTAGGTTCTCTTTTCAGCTGTTTCATTTGAACTAGAATGCAGTATAAGTGATCGTGATATATTGAAGATAAAAGCTTGTCTCTTCTCAATTTGCACATCTCTAGTGGTAATAGTCATTTCCATTTTCACAATTTTTCGGTGATATAAATTGTGTTGAATTTATATGTTCTATCTAGTTTTACGTTCTTCCGCTAATTTCTAGGTTGTTTTTTTATGGATAAAGGTTAGGGGCATGGAGTCTGCAGGTCATCCAGACATGTCCCGAGTCAGAGAAGCAATAGAAACTGTGCTCTTCTGGCCATCCACAGATGGCGATGAAAGTAAGTATTTCCCTTTTATAGAGGTGTCAATTTTGACCTCTTTACTCATGAATGGTTGATTCGGGTCATATGTTTATCTCAAGGCAAACTAAAAGAATTTGGTTAAAAGGGAATGGATCAAAAGATGCACCCAAGGTTTTTTTTTTTTCCAACTCAAACTGACATAAATCACTTTATACAAAAGATTAAAATATTATTGAAATGTATAATTGTTGTAATGATATTTGGCACACTACTTATTTTGTAGAAAATTTTAAAATTGTTGGACGAGTCGTTTGGGTCAATTCCACCTGAGCCATAACAATCAATTACCAGTATTGATCTGTAAGACTGTAACCCAATCAATATCCCTAGCTCCAATTAACACTTATATGTCTCAGTTTCAAAAGCACAACATGGATGTATTGATTGTCTTGCAATAATGGTCTGTACCGAACTTCAAGATGCAGAACGATCAAGAAATTCATCATCTAAGGGAAAAGGCATCATCGGAAATGGTTAGTATCTTAATTCTATGTTTCCTTACAGCTTACTAAAATATTCCAATGCTGCTTTTTAATCCATATATATGCTATCAGGAAATAGCGACACTTCTAAATTTCTTGCGTATGTGCTTGACCAATTGACTGGGCATGAGAAAAAAATAGTTTTCTCCACTTGGGATCCGCTTAATCGTATGTCAGAAAAACAGTTTCTCTCATTTAGGCTATGCATGGCTAATGTTCTCATCAGTGCGTGTCAGAAGATTTCGGATTCTTGCAAAAGACCATTTACTTCGATAATTCTCCCAAGAATTACTCATTCTGTTTGTGTAAGTTATTTTTTTTCCTTTCCGAGCAACAGCTTTGGAGGTGCCGAGGTGGCAATATAGGCGAGTTGGGTAATTGTTCAGAAAATTTTATTTATCTGACAAACTAATGGTGTCAAATATGATCTGGTAAGGTAATATAAATTTTTTTAATGAAATGTTTAGGAGGTTTATGCATCATATAAAATACACTTTTTGGGCAGCTTATGACCCAACTTCTTTTTATGTAACTCGAATTAATTATGTTTTACCCATTAGATATGAAACATTACGCCCTAATCACCCTATTCATAGTTTGGTCTGCCGAAGTTACCACCTCTAGTATCCGGCTTTCTAGTTCTAATGACTAGTTTTTCAACAGAATGTAAAGGAACCCGAGATTAGAGCTGCATGTATGCAAGTTCTTTTCTCCATTGTGTACCATCTGAAGTCTGTTGTCCTTCCATATTCTTCAGATCTTCTAACGGCCTCTGTGGAATCTCTGAAGCGTGGGTCAGAAATGGTATTCTTCATCATTAAATATTTCTTACTCTATCTCAAAATTGAGTTCAGCTTTGACTTTTAAGCTTAGAAAATGACAAGAACAAAAAGGAGAAAATGATAATTTGTTTAAAGATTGTAACATTGTAGGTAACTGATTATTGCACTCTCAAATCACAATAACCATTTAACACACGTCCAAGAACCCCTAGAGTAATCCTATCGAATTTCATTTGAGAAGCATTGTTGGATCTTTTAATGTTTTAAGTATTAAATAATCTTTTATCTGGAGCAAGCAGATCATCTTTTTTCAGTTTCATGCACTGAAACTAAGAATGTGCTAATCATCTTGAAGTATTTTAAATATCGAACTGTTATTTGGGTCATCCCCGATCATCTTTTTCCGGTTACTTGCAATATAACTATGTATATGCTGTCCAGGAACGGATGAGCGGTGCCAAGTTACTAGCTTCACTGATGGCAAGCGAGGAAGGTATCGTGGAAAGTATTTCAGAGGGATTGTTAGAAGCAAGAACCCTACTTTTAAGTATATCTCAAACAGATCCTTCGTCAAGTGTTAGACAATTGTGCACACAATTGCTTGCATGTATGACTGCTTCCTAAATCTTCTGTGAGCAATCTGTTGAAGATGACCACTTTTGTTTGTAAATATAAAGATAAGGACCTCTGCTAAAGGCATGTTGATTGCATATCTTGGCTGATAATGTAATGTAATGAGGTTAAATTATGTAAACATTGCAGACATTAAT
This sequence comes from Erigeron breviscapus, assembly GCA_034093135.1. Lineage (NCBI taxonomy): Eukaryota > Viridiplantae > Streptophyta > Magnoliopsida > Asterales > Asteraceae > Erigeron > Erigeron breviscapus. The sequence goes on along the minus strand of CM067171.1, from coordinate 2,897,193 downwards.
GACAGTCTTCTTAGTTGGAATACATCTAATTATCTAAGAATCTAAGATGCAAATGAATGGGCAGGTCGATTCTGGTTGGAGTGTGTATTTATTCATTAACTTATATTTAGTAGTACATACAAGATGTTTCTGCAGAGCCCTGATCCAAGGCTGTCTCATCAGTAAGCTAGGTTTAAACACGAAAACAAACTATAATATAGTCAAAATCACTAAGGTGGCCAACTCATCAGTAATGAATGAGCCGTCTCAAGTTCGAATCTCTCTAGTTATCTTGAAGGTGGCTTGAAAATGGTGACAAAAATACTCTGTTAGGCCTGATATATACAATTCAAAGACTTGTTATATCCAACGGACTTTGTTTGAATGTCTATCCTCAAATTTGAACCTTTCTATTAAATATCTTGAAGATGGTCAATGAAAAAGTTCAAAAATGATCACCATACATCATCAGATATGTGGGTTAGGTCTAGTCCATGTACAACCACCAACAAGTGGTCTAGTGAATATACGTCTTCTTTTCTAACAAGATGTCTTAGGTCCCTAGACATATATCTTTGGAACCAGACATGGCTAGATTTGAGTCAAAAATTGGTCTCCGAATAACTGGCTCATCATTTTCTTTGCGTAGGTGACTAAATTTGCAAGACCTTGTCTTTGAGGCTCGTCGGTGAAGCGGAGAAGGGAAAGACGAGAGGTGAGACCGGCTCTATGTATATTAGTATGCATGTGCGTCTAGGTGTATAAATTCATGAAAAAGTAAATGATGAAAGAATTGAAGAGATGTTGACCCAAAGTCATTAGTTGTGTCAATCTAAAAGTGCTTACATTAATAACATTAACCTTAGCCAATCCCTTCGTTGAAGGATTGACTTGAGAGTCTTGCAATGAGAGTTTTGGCTTGGGAGACCCAGGTAAAGTCTTAGCAAACACTGAGTTTTACCATTAATTCGTCGTCGTGTTTACGGGTGGCCAGTCGATAGGTTTTCCCGGATGCCGGACTAATGAGCCTTGGCTCCGTTCAACTTGTTTGGGTCAGCTGACAGTAGTCTTTAGTCATCGGGTTAACTAGAATGGAATTTTAGACTATAAAATTGCCAGGTTAAAAAAAAAACAACATCAACATTAGACGAGTAAAATAAAAGTTTGGGGAGGCTTAACTAACTTCCTGTTTGTCACCTAACCGGATAATAAAACTATCCTCTCTCTCTCTCATCAATCTCAACATCCCCAAAAACCCAAACACTCCAATAAATATAAATAAATGCTCCAATTATACTTCGCCGTGGCTTTCTCGGCGGTGCCGTTAACGTTATACGTACCGCCGATCAGAAGCTTAAGTCTGTTTGTCGGATCATTTCAAGAGCTTCTCCGTCATATCTCCGTTTATACTCTCCGTCTATGTCCTCTCTTACGTCTCGCCTTTACTAGAATCTTCTCTCCTCTTTCTAACAGGTATACATAAAGTATTATATATACTCTGTATCTATATCGAATTATATTTCTAAAGTTATATACTATACTGACTTATTGATTGATTATAATAATAGTTTTTGACTTTTTTTGTGATGTTAATTTGTTTGATGAATGTAATAACTAATATGTATGTGATTGAATTAAATTAAGTGATGGAATTAGGTTTTGTTGTTGTTTTTTTGTGTGTGTGAATATATGATTGAATTTGAATGAGATTTCGATGAAAGGAGAAAATTGAAAGGTCCATACGTTCCGTCTCGACTCTCGAGGATTTTATGTGTTAGGCAATGTTTATACCGACTCAGCGGTCTGCTAATATGTATACGACGGAATGAAATAAGTGATTAAGTTAGGTTTTGTTGATTTAGTTTAATTTTAGTTAATCGAATGTGATTGAATTTGGATGAGATTTTGCGGATTCTGTGTGCGTGTGTGTGCGTGTGTTAGTTTTTGATGATTCAGTAGAATAGTTAATATAGATTTAGATGAGATTTCACAACCGGAAAGTACATAGAATGGAATGTCGAGACATAGACTGACTCCGGGGCCTGTTAAGGACGGTTTCTGACAATAGTAGGAAAGGTGAATGCATTTGAAAACTCCCCCGTTCTAGAACCAACTGAGTTACGCGTCTGGATGTTGGTTTCAGTGTTTTAACTGTGGGATTGAACTTCTGTTTCCACTAGAGAGTTGAGAATCCGTAGCCTAGCCCCATTGGGTTAAGATGGGATTTAACATGTAGGACTTACGAAGATTGCGTGTCTTAGTTTCCGTTGATGTTTAATTGTTTTTGTTAGACTTACGATGATTGGTTGACTTTCTTCCGTATGTACATTACTACATACTAACATGCTTGAGCAGCTTGACTTCTGAATCAAGCCCAAACGAAATCAACATCAATCATCCATTAGTTTTTTATGATCATATAATCATCTTTGTTAGATGATATCTTGCAAACAGAGAATGGATAAGGGGTATTATCTGTTGTGTGTGGTTTCGGATGATTGATGTTGATTTCGTTTGGGGTTAAATCCGAAGTCAAGCTGCTCAAGCATGTTAGTATGTACATACAGAGCTTATGATTGAATCTAAATGAGATATTACAGAGAGAGCTTATAGAATCTGAATAGTTGATAGTTTTCAGAAGATCTATTCCACATTGAATTTTAATTCAAGTCATTGTAGTATATGCATACACAGCTTATGATTGACTTAATATGTAATTTTTCATTTTTATGAGCATAGCGACTGATATTTTATAAATTTTCAACAAAATTAGGTACGGAGTACATTAAATATTTACTTGATGAAGCAGAAAGCCAATCCCATGAACCTAAAATTTGAAGGTTGATTGTCTTAATTTGGATGAATAAACTCTTGATCTTAAAACCGTGAAATGTCCAGTTGAAGATCTTTGATGAGACCAAGTTAGGAATCAGATGAAAATATTACTGATGTTGCTACAGATATTATGTTTGATGTATATAACATATATTTAAAGTAATCTACTGATCTCTTAGACTTTTCCCATTGCAACCCCATTTGACCTTCATCAGACGTATCAAAAATTAGTGATGGCCCCAAAACTGTGCATCACGTCAGAACAATAATGCCCAATTTTTATTGTGGTTCTATTTTGTGTATGGTTGACCAAGGGCACGAGTACCAACTCAGATTAGCATACAAATAATCTAGTTCAAATGTCATTGTTGAATAAATGCTTGTTGAAACCTTTTGTTTTGATGATGATGTAGTTGATGACGAATAAGATAAACATGTTGAGAGTGGATAAACTGGATATGGACTCATCACTCGTATCTATGCAAACTGGACATTTGAATATGAACACGGGACACGCGAAACACCCATTTTAGAATCTTGTAAATCTTTTTTAGTTTATTTATAGAGAATTCAATTTCATGGTTAGAACTGGGTTCTATTACATATGCATCCTGCGTGCAATGTCTTGTTTGTTCATACAGAGTATGATTATGCCGCCTCAAAGGAAGTGAATGCTTTCAACGAATTAAAATCCTCTAAGCTTGATCATAGGTAAAGTTAGATCAACTTTAGCCATTGGATTGAATCTAATGGTTAAGATTAAAATTTGATGTCTAAATATTGACCATTGGATTTAATCCAATGGTTAAAGTTGATTCAACTTTACCTATAAAGTTGGATCAACTTTAGAGGATCTCAATCCGCTTTCAACACCACCACCGCAATAATTGGGTGATTTTGGAATTTTCAAATATAGAAACTCACATTTTATCAACTCAAAAGTAAGTAAACTTCCCAGTATTGAAGAGGATAATCCCTTACATCTTAAGGCTCTCATTTTATTTGACATCATTAAAAAAAAGGTGTGGGAACCCTCTAGTCCATGTAAATGTCTTCAGAGATGTATATACTGATAGAATTCATGTCCGGTAACTCATCATACTTACATATGGATCATAAAATATATATTCTCTATTTGTCTTTGACAAATTTCAAACCTGTGATATGCAACCTTCGTATGTAGACTCGTGTAATCACATGATGGGTTACTTTGTCCATATCAAAGTATGTTTTATTCACTAATGTAAATGACATCGTCATTTTGCAAAGCTTAACTTACAAAGCTTGAACGTAACCTTTACCAAGGATGTCTGATCACACGGATTTTAGGTTCTTAAGCCTATTCGAGTTGGTTCGATTTCTTTGCTACTTGACCCTTAATGAAAACCAAATGAAATTGTATAGTAATTCATAGTCCCGCTGATTACATATTGCACAGTTCTTCTTGCGAAACTTAGAACGAAAGAAAGCTGCAGAATATAAGACATACTTCTCGCCTTCTCCTTGATGGCATGTTTCTCCTTGACGTGAACTTTATGAATCAATTTTAAGTTCAATTCGCCTAGTAAACTGACTTAACTGTAATAGTGTGTAGTTTTAAGTAGTTATAAGATGAAAATAAACAAAGAAATCTTGCAATCTAACTGTAAAATTGGCGGGCGTAAATAACGACAAAAGATTGTTATCAGTATCACGAATAATTTAACACTGAGATTAATTATTACAAAGTTTAAAGATTTATTGTTTCATTTTATATATTTAGTTGTAGTCGTGGTTAGTTAAACACATGAAGTATGGGGACTAATATATGGTAAATTTAATCAATAAGATCGAGGTCATGTCCTATGATGCACCGAAACTCCAAACAGGTAGGCGTATCCGTTTCGGAAACTCCATGGGAACGTTTCCGCATACGAAACACGTATGAAACGTTTCCTTGAATTTTTCATAGATACCGAAACGTTTCTTTGAAGTTTTCATACTGTTTCTAATTAATATCAGGGTTTTAATGGATCTTTTCTCTTCCAAAACCGACTGTCATCTTGCGATTGTACATATCCCCAAACCCAAATAGACTATATTATGTTTTTTCTATTCCAAAACCAATTTTTAAACACTAAAAATTGGACACTGATCAAACATATAATATACAACTATACATATACAATTATACATAATCTCTAAAGTCTCAAGTCTCTCTCTATAAAAAAATCGATATAATTTATATTTGTAAATTTTTTATTGCCGTACCTGTTTCTTGGATTTTTTAGTTTTTTCGTTCCCCGTTTTCGTACCCCTTTGCCGTATCCATTTCGGTGATACATAGCATGTAACTGTAAATCTGTAATCCTGCAAGAGTTGTAGCTACGGAGTGACTTAACTCCCATTATATGTAATTATAATCCTGCAAGAGTTATAGCTACAAAGTGACTTAACCACATCGTCATCCCATCACCCGTCGTCGTCATCATTATTATACTGTCGTATTGTGTAGACATGCATCTAGTTTAATTGGTAGGTCTTATAATAACAAGTTCATTACGTATGATATTATGATATATATTAGAATAGATCATTATACACATTATATTATTATATTCAAAATGTAAATATGTTAAGAAATAAAAGTAATGATGTAAATATGTAAAAGAGGAATAGGATTCTACAATCAGTATAGATATATATAAGATACTCGACTTATGCTAAAAAGAAACATAAGGACGGTTATTTTTTTCTTGATTATGCTGAATGTTAAAAGTCAAGTACTTACTGTATAATCAAAGAATGTTTTTTATAAGATAATGATAAATCTACAACATATTTTTGCCATTTACGACAAAAATATATATTATATTGCACAGTGTATTGTATAATGCATTGTTGTAGATGGCTAAAGATTGTTGTAGATTTATCACTCCCCTTTCTGATAATGCTCAAATTTTATTGGAAACGAATCATTATACTCCCTACGTCCCATTAGAAGTGTCATACTTTGAATATTCAAAGTCTTTATTTTAAAACTTTGACCTTAAATATATTTTTTATTGTTATATAAAACTTGATAAAAGTTATACCATTAAAAAACACGTTTAAAACACAATTAATTCATATAACTTTCATCAAATATTATCTAACACAAATAAAATTATTTAAGGTCAAAGTTACAAATGTTAGACTTTGAAAATTCAAAACATGACACTTCTAGTGGGACGGAGAGAATATAATAATATAATATATTTTGACCATCGATGACCATTTTTTTTTAACAACAAATATTACAATTATATATATACCCCAAGGGGTTGGGTATTGTAAAACAAGTATTAAAGTAAAACAAATATGACAAGATCTTGACCCTTAGATCATGGTTAAATTGATGCACGAAGATTTACGAAGCAATTGATTCATGATGATTTTCATGGTGATTTTCATTGGGAAAAAAACCTATTGTTTTATTTGTTTTACTTTAATACTTGTTTTTTATTTTACCGAAAACCTATACCCCAAATAATCATACAAATCTTATAGTGTTCTTTGTTGCCTACTAACTCGTATATATACCAAAACATGCGTACAATTATCACACGTATTATTCTTTATTACGAGTATACAACAAGAACATTCACACGCACAGGACATAATAGTACAAAATGTTTTGACCATCCGATGACCCCTCCTTTTGAAAGTTCACATCACGTGATCCCATTTAATTTTTGTCTTGCCTTTTTGACCATCCAATGAACACTTTTTTTTTTTTTTTTTTGCTCATTCCCATGCATGAAAGTCCTATTTCACTTCTACAAAAATTGAAAACTGTAGTTTTTGTTGACCCTTGACCGATCCCCTCAGTTCATCCTCTGTTGTAGCCGTACGTGACCTGCAGCCATTCTTTCTTGACTACTATATACGTACTCGTATAATTAATGCATGCAACACTACTACGTACTTAAACTGAAGGTCTATAAATTCCGTTATATCCATGCATATATACTACACTAAACCAATCCACCTTCATCAAGCTAGAAATGGCCACCCTTAGTGAAGCTAATATAATTACCAACGTCGACCTTGTTCGTCCTCTTGCCAATTTCCCTCCTTCCATATGGGGCGATCACTTCCTCTTGTCTTTCTCTCATGACAATTCAGTAAGATTAATCCAATTAAAACATGCAAGCTAGCATGCATACAAGAAATCTGTTTTGGTATATGTATATATATGTTTTTTGTTTTGAAGGTATAATTAAACTACTACTATATATACTAGATGCATGTATGTTAATTTGTTCCAAACAATCTTTCTTAATTAATTAGAAATTGGAAGCTTATGCTAAAGCCATGGAAGAACCAAAGGAAGATATAAGAAGATTGTTACTTAGCCCAACCATGGATTCAAAAACAAAACTAAGATTGATTAATAGTGTGTATCGCCTTGGTTTGAAATATCTTTTCGTTGAAGAGATTGATGGTCAACTAGACAAACATTTCAAGGACTTTCACTCGAAAGATTATGATAATAATGAAGCCGATGATCTTTACACAATTTCTGTTAACTTCCAAGTTTTCAGACAACTTGGTTATAATATGTCTTGTGGTAAGCAACTATATATCTACCTGCTTGTTATTCAATTTCTAAACTTGTGGTAAGTCGATCATTTCACGTTAACTTTATTACGGATAATATATAATGCAGATGTGTTCAATAAGTTCATGGATTGTCACTCGGGTAAATTTAAGGAGTATATTAAAAGTGATGTGAGAGGCATGTTAAGTTTCTACGAAGCTACACAGCTGAGAATAAGGGGAGAATCGGTGTTGGATAAAGCTTTCGCTTTCACAGGAACACAACTTAAAGGTGTTGCTGACACTCTAGAAGGCAATCTTGCACGACAGGTGAAACATGCATTGGAGAGTTCTTTTCACAGAGGGATTCAGATGGTTGAGGCAAGATTATACCTTTCAAACTATAAAGAAGAATGCTCGGCATATGGTTCTTCGCTATCAACGCTTGCAATTGCATACTTCAATTACTTGCAACTATTGCACAAGAATGAACTTTATGTTCTCACCAAGTAAGTTAATTATGAATTAATCAAAGAAACACAAGAAGCTTGATTGTCGGTACAAATTTATTTATTTTTGCATAACGTAGTACTACTCGATCTTGATGGTAACTATTTTTGACACATCAAAATCCTTGTTAGATTTATTCTTAAAATCTTCTTGGCAATTATTCTCAAGAGGGGTCAAAATGCCATATTCATTATCAACCCGTAACTAGTCCTTGTCAGCATTACATCAATATCGCAACAAAAAAATCACCTCCACCACCAATCATTAGTAATCCTTTAAAGCCCTCACAGGCTCTAATTTATCAATAACTACTACTTGTTTGTGTGAGGGGAAAACAAAGCCACACATCTTTTCATCCGTCATCCCACTTACGTATCCCTCAATAATGAGAGTTACACCTAATGTTGTTGACTCGTCGTTTATTAGATGACCATAATTGATTATAACATTCCAAATTTTTAACTAAATTCATCACGAATGTATGACCCACCGAATTCCCAATACAAAAAAAAAATAAAAAAAAAATCCTTTCTTTTCACTCGTTATTAGAATAATGAGTAATCTTATAACAAGTCAATAATGAATCAGCCCCAGTTGTGTTGGCTCATGTATCTGACTTCCTTAATTCTCTTTTAGGTGGCACAAGGACACGCAATTGAAAAACAATTATCCTTTTGCAAGGGACAAATTGCCAGAATTGTACTTATGGATATCGGCATTATACTTTGAGCCACGTTACTCTCGAGGCCGAATCATAACCTCAAAAATTGGACAATTGGTGTCGTTGTTAGATGACATATTTGATGCATATGGTACTATTGACGAACTTCGACTTCTAACTGATTCACTAAACAGGTACGTACTCATCATTTCCAGCATCAACAGTGATCCATTATAATAGTATATAATCTGTGTGTTTCGATATTCAGGTGGGAAATTAGCGCTATGGCGCAACTTCCAGACTATATTAAACCATTATACAAAGCTGTCTTGTCTATGTACACTGAACTTGAAGAACAACTTTCTGAAGAAGGAAAAACAAATCTGGTTAATGCTTCAAAACAGGCAGTATGATTCTATATATATATATATATATGATACCATTATAATATTGTATATTGTGCAATGTAAATAACAAACTTATATATATATTTGTATGTGATTTTTAATTTCTTTCTTTAACTTTATATCTCTACCATGACAAAATTACCAGTTTCAAGAACTAGCTAGCGCGTACTATCAAGAGGCTGAGTGGAGACATACTCGATACATTCCATCATTTCAGAAGTACGTGAAGAATGGACTTATTACATCTACTTACGATGTGTTTGTGAGATCTGCTGTTATGTGTATGGGCACGTTTGCCAACGAAGACGTCGTTATTGATTGGTATAAAAGTCATCCCAAAATTCTTGAAGCTACAAAGTTTAATGGAAGACTTCAAAATGATGTTATGAGTGTCAAGGTATTTAACTAATCATGTTAATTTGTGATTGATCATCTATAACAAGTGAATTTAGATATTACTTATATACTGCCCAATTGGCTGTGACTATGGTGTCTCGAATGCTAGCTACTAACTCGTTGTTAAAAAAAAAAAAAAACATTACTTATTAATTAATTTAACATGTGGCAATGTTTAATTATATGAAGTTTGAGGGTGAAAGAGCATATCAAGTCACAGGAGTGGATGCATATATGAAGACTTTTGGGGTGACAGAAGGTAGATCAAAGGAAGAAATCATGAAACTTGTTGAAAATTCATGGAAAGATATCAATGAGGGATATCTAAATAAGCCAACTGAAATTTCAATGGAGGTGCTTACAACAATTGTTAATCTTGCACGAATAACACATGTGGCATATAAGTATAATGACGCGTATACTTTTTCGGATAAGACGTTTAAAGACTATATTACTCTCTTATTCATCGCTGAAATCCCCATGTAATAACAAGTTGGTGTGATTGTACTTTGTTTCCTAATAATTAATAGTAACAATAAGTCCTAGGCATGTTTGGTTTTTTATTCATCAAGTGTTGTATGAATAATATGTCGGTCTAGTGATCTCTAGTACTATAAGTTAAGCAGTATTGTTGTTTTTCGAGCTAAATAAAAGAAAAAAGTTACTATGAAGTAACGACTTAATTGATAAAATAGTACTGTTTTAAATTTTAACTGTTTTATTATATATAAGGGGATCGAAGTCGTACCAACACTGAAGATATTATTAAGGTCGTGATATCATATGTAGTGTCTGGTTCCGGGTGATTGATGCCGACTTTTTGTGGGCTAAATTTTGAAGTCAAGTTATATCTAGATGAGATTTTACATAGAGAGCTTAATTATTGGATCTGAATCTCTGATACTTTTCTAAAGATTCATGCCACATTTGTTAGGGGTCTATCCATCGATTCCTAATTCAAGTCATTGTAGTATATGCATACACAACTTATTATTGACTTTATATAAATTTCCAACAAAATTAGGTACGGAGTACTGAGTACGATCGAGTACATTATATGCAGCTAAATATTTACTTGATTATCATTTGTACTTGTGTAAATTGAGTTACTTTTTTTCAAAACAAAGTATGTTTGATTCACCAATGTAAAATGACATGTCATTTTTATAAAGCACATTAATATTATAAAACTAGATTATTATCCCGCGTAATACGCGAGATAAATTTATTAAGTTTTCATAATAACAAAATTAGTAGTTATTGAAAAAACATGTTGAAATCATGATATTATTATTCAAAAAAGATTTGCATCATATATGTTTAGTAAGATATGTATGTTATATCTTTGTATTATGACAGTGTAAAGTTACCTATAGCTACTGTTTAATGAAATAAATGACATTATTATTTGAAAATGATTTTTAATAAGATACTAAATATATATGTTTATTATATATTTTAATAATGACGATTTAAAATTAAATATAGATAAAACATGTTTGTTTAGTATAAGACTAAAATTTTTAAAAAAAATATATTATCATTTTATTTATACAAAATCAAATATAAAATGAGGGATGAAAATATGTGGTTGTCGTTTACCTAGAATTGTGATCCTCTAAAGTTGATTCAACTTTATAGGTAAAGTTGGATCAGCTTTAACCATTAGATTAAATCCAATGGTCAAGATTTAAACATCAAATTTTAATCTTGACCATTGGATTTAATCCAATGGCTAAAGTTGATTCAACTTTACCTATAAAATTGGATAAACTTTAGAGGATCTTAATCCCATGTACTTAGCTTAGGTAATAGAACCCCTCACATGTTAATTTTTCAATCCATGAAAAACATGGGGGGTCAATCATTTATTTATTACACAATAATATTAAAATATTAGTATGCGAGATAGTTATATTCTTAGCTTAGGTACATGACAACCATACATCACTTTTCTCATATAAAATTATTAACTTCAAACTACAATATGTATCAATCTAATAAAGCAGCATCACATTGGCAATAAAATTTACATTACAAAGTCCAAGGTCATTATATATTACTCAATATATTAAAAATAAGTATTGATAACAAAAATAACATGGAGTTATAGAAATATATAATCATATACATATTTATTCTATAACAATTTTATCATTATTTTTTGATAAAAGTTTAAAATATATTCATGTGAAAAAAAATTAGGAGTATTATAGTGTAAAAAAATGGAAAAATATGGTAGTATAGTTAATTATATGTTAGATATATTCTTAAAAATAAACAATATTTTAATCAAACTAAAACAAAAACTAACATTGTCTTGAGATAGATAGTGTAGTGTGCATTTTTTTAATCTAAAAGCAATAATATATATTTGTATTAGTAATACTTAACAATAAAGTTTCAGTAAAGTTTAATATCTACAAAGGCTTAAAGTGACTGTTGTATTTTTTTTTTTTTTTTTTTTTTTTTTTTTTTTTTTTTTTTTTTGGAAATTTTTCTTTTTTTCTTGGTTCTTTTTTAGGTCTAATTTTTCCCCTCTTTTTTACAAAAACTCTTTTAAAAGAGAAAAATAATTATACTTTTGGTAAAGGTAATTAAACTGGTAACTAAAAGTCTAAAACAATTACACGATGAACAGACATGTATTTAGGTCTAATTTTTCCCCTCTTTTTTACAAAAACTCTTTTAAAAGAGAAAAATAATTATACTTTTGGTAAAGGTAATTAAACTGGTAACTAAAAGTCTAAAACAATTACACGATGAACAGACATGTATAACAATATATCGTACTACTTTTGTATCACCGACCTTATACACAACGTACGTTTTACGTACCGTTATGTCTCCCGGAGCAACGCCCGGGTTACAATGCTCGTTTTTTACAAATTACAACTTACAAAGCACGAAAGTAACTTTATTCGAGTTGGTTTGATTTTTTTTGTCTTTTAACCCATTTTTTTTTTTTTTTTTTTTTGGGAAATTTTTCTTTTTTTCTTGGTTCTTTTTTTGCTCTAATTTTTTTCCCCCTTTCTACAAAAACTATTTTATAAAAGAAAAAAAATTATACTTTTTGCCTCGATGATTAGACAGCTAACTAAAAGTCTAAAACAATTACACGATGAACAGACATGTATTTAGGTCTAATTTTTCCCCTCTTTTTTACAAAAACTCTTTTAAAAGAGAAAAATAATTATACTTTTGGTAAAGGTAATTAAACTGGTAACTAAAAGTCTAAAACAATTACACGATGAACAGACATGTATAACAATATATCGTACTACTTTTGTATCACCGACCTTATACACAACGTACGTTTTACGTACCGTTATGTCTCCCGGAGCAACGCCCGGGTTACAATGCTCGTTTTTTACAAATTACAACTTACAAGGAAGTAAACTTTTACTTTTTTGGTAAGAAGAAAATTATTATTTATGGTTCATGATTTAAAGGGGTATTTTTTGTCTAATCATATAAAGTATAAGTATTAATATTGTCATTTAATAAAGATGAAACAATTAAATATGATCTAATGGTTCTAAATCAAAGATGAAATCCATCCAAGGTTCTTATTTGTTTATAAATGAATTTAAGACTTTGTTATATATATATTGGTAGATTATATTTGTATATATACAGAAAATAATTTTATATAAAAAATAATGAGATAAATATATATATATATATATATATATATATATATATATATATATATATATATATATATATATATATATATATATATATATATATATATATATATATATATATATATATATATATATATATATATATATATATATATATATATATATATATATATATATATATATATATATATATATATATATATATATATATATATATATATATATATATATATATATATATATATATATATATATATATATATATATATATATATATATATATATATATATATATATATATATATATATATATATATATATATATATATATATATATATATATATATATATATATATATATATATATATATATATATATATATATATATATATATATATATATATATATATATATATATATATATATATATATATATATATATATATATATATATATATATATATATATATATATATATATATATATATATATATATATATATATATATATATATATATATATATATATATATATATATATATATATATATATATATATATATATATATATATATATATATATATATATATATATATATATATATATATATATATATATATATATATATATATATATATATATATATATATATATATATATATATATATATATATATATATATATATATATATATATATATATATATATATATATATATATATATATATATATATATATATATATATATATATATATATATATATATATATATATATATATATATATATATATATATATATATATATATATATATATATATATATATATATATATATATATATATATATATATATATATATATATATATATATATATATATATATATATATATATATATATATATATATATATATATATATATATATATATATATATATATATATATATATATATATATATATATATATATATATATATATATATATATATATATATATATATATATATATATATATATATATATATATATATATATATATATATATATATATATATATATATATATATATATATATATATATATATATATATATATATATATATATATATATATATATATATATATATATATATATATATATATATATATATATATATATATATATATATATATATATATATATATATATATATATATATATATATATATATATATATATATATATATATATATATATATATATATATATATATATATATATATATATATATATATATATATATATATATATATATATATATATATATATATATATATATATATATATATATATATATATATATATATATATATATATATATATATATATATATATATATATATATATATATATATATATATATATATATATATATATATATATATATATATATATATATATATATATATATATATATATATATATATATATATATATATGTATACTTTATAGCAAAAAATCTGTTTATAAAAGAGAAAATAATTATACTTTTGGTAAAGGTAATTAAACAGGTAACTAAAAGTCTAAAACAATTACACGATGAACAGACATGTATAACAATATATCGTACTACTTTTGTATCACCGACCTTATACACAACGTACGTTTTACGTACCGTTATGTCTCCCGGAGCAACGCCCGGGTTACAATGCTCGTTTTTTACAAATTACAACTTACAAAGCACGAAAGTAACTTTATTCGAGTTGGTTTGATTTTTTTTGTCTTTTAACCCATTTACACCATAAGTCCATAAGAAACATTTTAACGGCCCATTAACATCCCTAAATTAACGGCCCATTGCAATACTTATCAACCCAATTAAATACTTACCCTAACATAGAGTCATAACATATACTCCTTTTCGTTTCATTATTACATAGCCAACTCACATTCGTTTATCTTCTAGGTGCAAACAAAGGGGGAAAAGGCCAGTCTAATCCAAAAAAACTTGAGGGGAGTTTGCAGAAGCATCGTATATCATCCTTCACTATAGGTCATTATGTTTTGGATTAGGCATATGTCTCAAATAATTTCAATGATGGAATTTAAGTACTAATCTTTAAATTACAATGGATCATGATAGAGCAATCACTTCATTAGAATTAGCTTAACGTGTTATACTTTTACTTTGTGAATTTGCTATACATTAATATTTATGCACAATTCATTAATAATGAATTTGCCATATCTTTGAATCGCATTTTAGGCCAACGTCTTAAGTATATTCACCCAGACAACGAGCGTCCAAAACATTTTTGTGCAGATTATGGACATACTTCGCACTGATTCCCGTTTAGAGCAAAATCATCAGTACTTCTTATGTATAATTGATGCGGGTGCATCATGGCTTCATAACCGCACGAATTTGATTAGTATAGAAGAGACCCATTTCGCGTGTATGGTGCTTCTATCTGGCTAGGTATTTGTGAATGTACACAGCTACAAGAACTCACTGTCATTGGTATCACTAAAACTAAATGAAAAATTACCTATTTTAGCCGATACAAATAAAATTTAATCATAATTTTTGTCCAGAGTTTAGTTGATAGTTGAGAGAAAGGTAATAAAGACAAAATAAAGTTTGTTGGTTCAAAGTAGATGAACATTAAACCAGCCGAATTATTTGATAAAGTCAAAGGGAGTTTTCAAAGTGATTTACTATATATATAGTTTTTGAGACAGACTACTTTATTCGTATCATCATGTAGTATTTTTACTTGGAGTGATATTTGAATCACTCTATTTAACAATTTTATTATATTATTGTATTGTATTATAACTTATATAGTCTGCTATTAATAACTTGTATAAGTTACATATCGTGATAATGATATAAAAAAATAAAAATACGAATATCACCTTTCATTTCTATACGCGGGAATAGTCATACTCATGAATTATAATAATGTAATTATAATGACAAAATGCATTTTGGTTTTAAAGATATTTAATTATTATATATTACAATAACTAAAATACAATATTATTTCTTACTCTTAGATGTCAATTTTTTGAAAAGTCATATCAAGATAAATTCAATGTTCATTTTTTGATGTGTAATGGAATAATCATTTAAACTTTTCGATGCGTATGTTGAAATACTAAAATGCTCACTAAGATTTCTTTTATGTAGCATGTTATCTGTCAACTCGTCAAGCCATTCTTTTGTTCCTTTTTCTTTGTTTAATCCATTATATATCAATCACAAAAGATGTTAGTATATAATAAATAAATAAATAAACGGAATCCAACAAAACCCAACAAAACCCAACTACCAGCACACGAGGAAAGAACCAAATGGCCAAAAGTGATGCAGTTGTTAATGATTTAAGATTAGATTTGAATTCTATCATATATTTTTCTCTTATATTTTAATTTACACATATAAGTACCGGAACGGTGTCCGCGCGATATGGTAATCTAATAGCGACGGTGACGGGTAATGATGGCGTGAGGGCGGTAGCCATGGTGGTGGAGGTGGTGGCGATGTAAAGCGGCCATGGATGCGGAGACGGGTGGTGGTGGTGTGCGGCATGACAGTGGTAGCGGCGGCGGAGATTGGTGGTGGTGGCGACGGCGGTGAGTGATGTAGGTTATTGATGTAATGTGATTTTAATGAATTGTTAAAACTTAAAAAAATTTGCTTTATAATATAGTAATATAGGTATATATAACTACTAACTTCAACTTTTATTGTAAAGAAATAATTGTTTTAGAATAAAATTAAAGAGGTATGAGTTTCTGAACTTCTTAGAGTATATCATGTAACATAAAACATTATGATTAACCATATTATTATTTTTATCCGTTATGAGTATACAAATTTTATATAATTCATTTCAACCATGAAAACCCTTTATTTATTTAGGTTTAATGTGTATGGAATGAAAATTTTTCACACCGTAAAACAAAATGGACGCCACCATATATTGAATGTACTCGAATGTAAAGCTTGTTGGCAATACTGAGTTACCCAAGTCATACAAGGTGAGTTTCGGTCTTCAATTTCCTTTATGGACATACAAAAAAAATAAGAAACTCGTTCATCTACCGGTTTACATATATAGTTGGACTGGTTTGGGACCGAACAGGACCGAATCTGAAAGGAGTGTAATATAAAGGACCGATAACCGGGTTGTTTGTCCTCGGTCCGAGCTAGTCACGGTCGGGTCTCAAGTTTTCGATTCTATGCTCATCCTTTGTCTACGTCCTTAGTTGTACGTTTTTACCGAAGTTTTAAAATTTAATTTTAGAATTAAAAAGTTAAAATTAATCTCAACTTTAAAAGCTCTAAAAACTATATATGACTGCACGTAAGTTCACTCCTAATGGCGATGTGTTGGTATGTGATCACGTTATAATAAACGCATGTCCGGAAGTAATTTAAGTCTACGGGGTCACACGAAATGACACGGTAACTCTATACTATTAATTATTATATTAAAGTAATATATTAATTAATTTGATCACGAAATGATTAATTTAAATAAATTAAAGGGTTAATTTTATTTAATTAATTAAAAAGAGGTTAAATGTGAAATTAGGAAATTAGAGTTGGGCTCTAATTCCTAATGGGGTTGGGCCGAAATTTTAAAGGGCTTGGAAAGCCTTGAAGTTGCTTGCCTACCAAGTTATTAAACCCTAGATATATCCCTATATATAGAGGGTTTATATCAAAGGGTTTTATACATTCTTTCACACACAAAATCTCCCCTCTCTCTCTCTCTTTTGGGGTTCGGCCGAAACATAGGCAAAGGAAAAAAAAGGTTTTGATTTTGCAAGGGTTTCGACACTTAGGGTATAAACAAAGGGGTTTGTTGTTCGTGATCGGGGTACTAGCATACGATATAAGAGGTGTCTAGTGTGCGATCGTAGAGGGGTTTTACTTTAAACCCTTATAATAATAATAATCTTATTATTATTTATTTTATTGGAAGTTTTGCATAAGGTACACGTTTCGATTCTCTCTTTGTTAATTAATGTGATTACATATTCGATTCTTCCGTTGCGCTTATGTGAATATTTATATGATTTATGTTCGCATATTCTAACAGTGGTATCAGAGCCACATATGTGATCTATTAATTACAAAGATCAAAACTTGAAGGGGTTAAGGGTTGGTTGTTTTTTAATTAATTGTTAAATAATTAAAAGTTGTTTTCTTATTTTTTTTAATTAAAAATCGGATTAAATTAAATAAAAATAAGAGTTTTTTTTAATTAAAATTAACCTAATTCAATGGAGATTGAAACCCTCATGGCAAGTTTTGAGTTTGTGAATTGACATGATTTATTTGTATAAATTGCATGTTTTGTTTATCTTAATTATTTAAAGTTGTTAAATAAAAGTAAAATCACAAGAATTCATGCAAAATTACTTGTGATTATTACTGATATATAGAGATATATTTAGCAAAGCATGATGATCCAATAATTAGGGTTAATTATTAGATAATTGTGTGACTAAGTGAATTTTTTTCGTGTGATTTTTCTGATTTGCGACAGTTCACTAAAAAATTCATATCTTTTAATCTGTAATGAGTTAGAAGTCGTGCTTTGGACAGTAGGTGCTTGACACATAGGGCTACAACTTTGTAGTTCTGGTCGAAATCTGAATCGGACCAGAAACAGGGATAAACAGGTCGTGAAGCTGCTGGAAATTTCCAGTCAGCATGTTTATGTGAATTACTTGTTAATTAAGTTGTTTAAAGGCTTACCAATCAAGGCAACTTGATGTATGTGGTCCTCTTCTTCGGAGGGGGGAGCCGGATTTAAACATATGCATGAACCATAGTGACCATGTTTAGGTGGCCTACCTTAACTTGTTACATGATTAAATTAGTTCGGTAATTAGTAAGTTTATTAATTTTTGCGTGTTTATAAAGAGCTATAAAGGTGATGCAAAAATTGTTTTGGAGAAAAGAATAAACTTGACTAAGAACTATCGAAATAGAGATTTCTTTAATAAAATTGGAGTCTTACAACCTTGAGATACACCGGCTCACCCATTTGAACAAACTCTAAGAGAGGTATAAGTCGGAGTGCGCTAGCCTCCTAAAAGGGCGGGTTTTTAATTGCGTCCTTCGCAAAACTTTGCCCTTGCGCTTCTTTGCTCCCACTTGAGCATGTTATCATAAAGGAAATAACATTGGTTAGCGTCTAGCAACACGCCAATGCTCCCGGAAAAATTTAAGGATAGTTTCTTAAAATATCATTTGAAATGATTTAGTCTTTAATATCCCTTTGTTTCAGATACCCTTGTTAATTATGAATATGGATCAATGTCATTTCATAATTTAACGATTCTGTTTCTCATTTCTACAATTAATCAAGATTACCAAATTAGTCAAGACCACCTCTTGAGTTCATTTGGGTATGCGCATACAAACATCTTAATTAATCAATGAGGGCGCCAAATGGTATCATACTTCAGTTGCAAATTGAAGGAACAAATCCTATATTGACTACACGTGTTAGTCATGTAGTTTCACTACATTTCTGAAAATAGCCCTTTATTACTACCTTGTTCAGGACAGTTAGAACTATATCTAGAAAATGCAATCCACATATGCATAACCTGCTTGTAACTCAAGTCTAAGGATAAATAAAGCAACCATTTCACGAATTTCACTTAATGACGTCGATCCATAAAATGACAATTCGTTAAGTGGGGTAAGTCCGATATTCACCTCTTTGAATACCATGTGAGTTTGGCAGACCATCTCCAAATATTCCCTTAAATATTTCAACCAATCTCTCACATTTGTCTTAGTTTAACTATATTCCCATATAGTTAATCGACAATGGATGTTTAGAATATATCAAAAAATATTCATGGATTTAAACATGCAAATATAGGACACAATTATTATAAAATGAAACATTCATACCAAGTATCATAATTCATTTATTAAAATAACAATCGTTTAACATCCCATTATCCAAATACCAATCACAGATTTACATGATATAACTAGCAAAATCTAAGACCTATGCCCTCGGCATGCTTATTGAGCTTTCCTTTTGACAAAGCCTTTGTAAAAGGATCTGCTAAGTTACAATCTGTGTGAACTTTGAGTAAATTGATTTCACGTGATTCGCTCACGAACATAGTGATATCTTCTTTGGTAATGTTTGGCACCTTTCTGAACTCCAGGTTCATTGGCAATGATAATTGCTCCCGAATTATCACAGTACAGATCCATAGGTGAGTTATTTGAGGGCATCACGTCAAGCCCAGAAATAAACTTTCTGATCCAGACAGCTTCCATGGCTGCATCCGAAGCAACTATATACTCAGACTCTGTAGCAGACATTGTAAGTCCCAACTCAATAGATGGTACTACCTGAAGACACCTCTATGTCGATGGTGGAGTTACTTTGCAATATAAGCACTGAACTGGAGACGACCAGTTACAGGAGTATATACCAAGTTCTAGATAGATTACTTATTTAAGTGACAATAAATAAAGAACAATGCAATAATACAAAATACTTGTAAAGTAAATTGGTGAGACAATATGTAATTTTCAAGTGTAATTTATTTATTAACTTTAAATAAATTACAAGGTTGTTGCGGAACCAAGATAATACTAGTATGTAAATATCCTAACAACCTATGAACTACAATTGATCTACACTTGGAATTTCTCTAAACAATCGAAACACTTAAAGTTGTGAAATGTTCCTTTTTACGATTGAGAGAATATTGCACAAGTTCACCAAGAATATTGCAGGTTTGCAAAGTGTGTGACTTCTTAAAAAAGTAAGTGTTATTCTTGGTTGTGCAATGACTTGTATTTATAGGCAAAGTTAACATTGGGATGTTAACTTTGGCCGTACAAATATGGTTGAGAACATTTAAGGAATAACATTTAATTCCTTAAAATGTTGTGTAAAGTTGCAGTATAAAGCAACTTTACTCAACCAGCTTTATGTACCTTTTTGTACTTAAATAATAAGAAAAATCTTATTATCCGGGTAAAAGCACATAAAGCATAAAAGTCAATTCCTCGTAATCAGTGTAAAGCTTTCCACTGATGGTCTCCAGTTTGTAACTGACTAGAATGTCAACTGGGTTTCGCTGCCATTGTCATTCTCTATCTTCCACTTGTTGTCTTCGACCCCAACTGGAAGGATTCTTCAACTGGTCAGTTCTCAACTGGAGGAAGTCTTCAGTTGCGTTAACTGTACGATGCAACTGGACTTCAATATATTTCTGGACAAATCTTCTTGGTCTCCAGGTGCAACTGGAGACTGGCCAGTTTCACCGAAACTGGTCCTAACAAATTCCCCCTATTTGTCTAGAAATATTGCCAAGTCTTTTTCAGTTCTTGTATCTGTACAAGTGTGAACTGGAAAGACTTGTTTGATTAAATCTATCTAAGTTTTCCAAGGCATTTTTATAGATCAATAAATGCCTTGGGTTTTTCTTTTTAAGTTTGTTAGATCTAATCTATTATCTACCTTGTGGTTACAAACTGGTAACTTCATTTATACAAGGAAATGAAATTTACACGAGTTACAGAATGTAAATAAAATTACAAGTAGATAAACTGAAAAGAGAACTTAATGAGATGGCCCTTCGTCAGTTCGTCTTCTCTTGGTCACTGAAGAGATAGGTTGTGAGTCTTCAGGATCAATATTCAACTTTAGCTCCAGATTTTCTTTGTGTTGAATCTTGCCCTTCAAGAAGTTCACCCAAGCTTTCTCAAACCTATTCTTTTGTGCCTTAGCATCCAAAAAGTTCACCATTTCCACCCATTCTGAGAACCCATACTGCATTGCACCAGGATTGTCAGTTTTAACCAGTGGCCCTCTGGTATAACTAACTTCAACGTGAAAGTACTTGGTGCCTGGCTTAATTGTTACATTAACACCATTGATAGTCCCACTATGTCTTCTGGTTGCCATGATCTGGGAGTAATAGCTTCTTGCTTCAGATTCATTGGATATTTTAATACTCCCAGCTCCAGCAGCCAGTACAGCAGACTTGATGTCATCATTCGATACCTCACCAGTTGGTTCTACAAATGTGCTAAGGTCAGCATCTCTGGTCAGTGGTCTTCTTGGTTGAGGGATCCTTCTTGGTGGATTCAATACCCTTTTCACAACCTTCTTTACATGTTCAATTCTTTTTAGAATCCCACTGGCCCTGTTCTCTTTTTCCTTCTCCACTGATATATTCAAACTTTTGGCATCAAATTCAGCTTCATCATCAGGATAGTGTCTGTCTAATTCAACATCAAGCATTTCTTTCAACATGTCAACTATCCTGAGATCATTCTTTACTCTGGCATACTCCTTCTTAGTGATTCCCAAAAGATGAGCATCACTAATATCAAGCAATTTAATCTGTGCAAGATGTGCTCTGGCTTCAGCTTGGTTTCTTTGTTTCATTTTCTTTCTTTCTTTAATTTCATTTTCTTTCTTTCTTTAATTTCATTGCCAAGTCTAGCCAGTTGTTTGCTCACACTTTCAGAAACTGGAGGAAGTACATCAGCATTTCCAGTTTCTAACATTGGTACATCAGTGGCCGGCTGGGCAGATACATCAGATGCCAAACCTTTTCCTTTATCCACAACATTCCCCCTAACACTTATATCACCAGTTTCACCAATTCTTTGCTCACCAGCTTCAGTACTGGCAGCCACAATCATTTCCCTACCTGTTTGACTTCCAGATGGATTACTTTCAGTTTGAGTTTGTGCAAGAACTGCACTTCTTTCCCCCTTGGCAGCATCTAGACCTGCCCTAATCACTTCCCATTTAGAATGGTGAGCTGGCAACCGGTCAAGAGGCTGCCACGATTGCATGTTCTTGCATTCTTTGAATATCGTGCACATCATCCTGAAAGATCTCCATAGGTGGTTGGTTTCTTTAGACTGGGTCAGAACATTAGCTGCAACTTGTTCCTGACCAGCTTTTAGTTCATTCAAAATCTTGGAATCTTCATCCAAACCAGAAACCACCTTATCCTTCACCTCTTCATCCTTTTTCTTCAAACTTTCTACTTCAGTTGTCAGTTTATCCAGAGACTGAGCATGAAGTGATACCTGGGTGTTCAAGTTATCAATGTTGCCCCTCAACTGGTTGATCTCATTTGTGAGTGGGGCCAGATCAACCTGAGGAGTGGCCAGCTTGGTTGATCTCATTTGTGAGTGGGGCCAGATCAACCTGAGGAGTGGCCAGCTTGGTGATCTCAGACATCACCTTTTCTATCAATTGTTGTTCTCTAGCACCCAGCGTATCATCTATTTTCTGACCAACTGAAGTCATTAACTGCTGCCCAAGTTCAGTCACATTCAACCCATGCTTGTCAACCAATTCCTTTACCTGTTTTTCAATCTCCCTTAAATCCACTTCAGATGTTCTAACAGTGTTGCCCAGCAAGTTGGAGATTGAGGTTGTGACCTTGGACTGAGTGAGGTCAAGGGCTTCTTTTAAAGATGTTGCCAGATTGTTGCAGCCAATGACCAACTCATTCAGCTTCTTCAACACCAAGTCTTCATTTGATGAAAACTTGTTAATCCCCAGATCAACCACTTTAATATTGGTCAAGTGATCCTTGTGGTATCTGGAGAAAGACTTGGTGTTTTTGTCAAGTGTCTTTTGAATCTCCTCCACCCTGGTGAGAAGGTTTTGGAGATCGGCTTGAACAGAGACAACTTGACTGTCCAGTGACGGAGGAGAAGGTGTCACTGGACCAGTAGCAGTTTCTACTGGAGCAACTGGAGGAGGCAAACTTAGAGAAGTCTCCCCAGTTGACATCGCAGTAGTTGAAGAAATAGTAGGAGTGGTGGTAGAAGAAAGGACTGGAAATTCAATGTGTTGTTCATGCTGAGAATGCTCAGGTGTGAACAACGGCGGCGGTGGGGGTGGCATTTCTCGAAGGAGTGAGAATTGCCCAGATGGTGAAGGTGCCATACGTCTGTTTCCAGACATATAGTTATAAGTG
Organism: Erigeron breviscapus; assembly: GCA_034093135.1. Lineage (NCBI taxonomy): Eukaryota > Viridiplantae > Streptophyta > Magnoliopsida > Asterales > Asteraceae > Erigeron > Erigeron breviscapus. The sequence continues at coordinate 2,873,197 of CM067171.1, read as the reverse complement.
GGAAAAGGAATATTTGTTGGCTCATTTACTTGGGATGGTGAAAGTGAAATTGAAGCATCTGGAAGCGAGACTGGAGATGAAGGGTTTTGATCTGGTACAGCAGAATCAAAAATCTCCAAGTCTGAAGCAGTACCTTCAGAATCCGAAGATTCAATAAGGATTTCCTCGTCATTAACATTCATGTCCAGATCCATGAATGTAACTGAGGGCTGACCAGAAGGGTCAGTCTCCAGATGACATTCCCCAGTTTCCTGGTTGGGTGCATCTGTTGGAGGATCAGATACCGAGGTATCTTCACCAGGGATAGAGGTCAGTGGTGTTGCCTCAGTTATAGTTGCTCTATCCACAACCATAACATTAGACGAACTGGTGGGTCCCTCATTATTTTGAGGCCCGCCCAGTTGTCTTTCCGACTCACCTTGGATTGGTGCGTCGGTTTTAGCGAATGCCAGCCGCATTCGATCTGGAATCTCGACCTCTCCAGCTTCAGATACTAGAGAGTCTAGATTCCTCAACAAATCTAGGACAGTATACGGTGAATCTGTGCTTAAGTATGCTTCACTGCCCAGAATTTGTAGAAAACAAAGAGAGAGAAACCTGGAGAAGGGGATACAAAGTCCCCTGGTGCCCTTCAGTTTTTGTACCAGGCTTCTATACAGGATATCGGAAAAATCCACTCTCAATCCATTCCACAAGCAGTATGCCATCTCTGCCTGTGCGGAGTTAATCTGGTCAAGACCACCAGAACTCCCACCCATACTTTCCACAAGGTGGATGAAAAAATACCTCCATGAAGGTGTAAGGCCTTTCATGGTCATCGCACCTTTTGTTTTCAACACCCCTTTCTCCAAGCACTCCTTATGTCCCATTTCAAGGAGGACCTGGCGAAAATTAACGTTTGGGGGGATGACAACTGGAGATTCACCCTCTCTCCAGTAGTTGAGGTGTAAGGCATCCCTCAACACGTCTGCTGATAAGGTACACTAGATTGTTCCACCTTTTAATGTGAAAGTGATGGAAGAACAATCAGAAGAAAGAGTAGCAGTGTACCAAAACTCACACAAGTAGTCGTGAAACATCTTGCGTGGGTTTAGAGAGAATGAGGGTCCAATTGGAGAATCCTTCAAAAAATTTTGAATTCTTCCAATAAGGGTATTGGACCCTTGAGTTCCTTGTAAACTCGCCATCGGATTATTCGGATTAAGTTTGATGAGCGAAGTGTTACCAGGAGCACCAGGTGCCTGTTTGACATCTGGTAAAGGAGCATATGGGACAGTTAAGAGATTTACATCTCTTGAACGGGATGATTTAGGTGCCATTTGAAATTGAAATTGAAATTTAGGAATTAGGGTTCTTGATTTATGAAGCAGAGAGAGAAATGAAGCAATTTTTAGATGATTGGGAAGTAAATGAAAGAATGTAAAGGGAAGTAAATGTGATCGGAGTAAATAAGAGTATTTATAAGGAATTCAAGATCCCAATGAAATACCAAAAATTATATTTTATTTAACAAAATCAATTTTGTAGATATTTTAACAAAATAAGTTTGAATTTTGAAATAAAAACATAATTAATTGTGTCAGCATTAAATGCTACGACGGCTTAACTTACTCACGCGCCCACTAACTTAATTTTCCCAATAAAAACAGTTGTCAAATACCAAAATGACTTTAAAACACGTCGGATGACGATATCAAGTGGTTTAAACACTCGAGTGCCATCACGTGTCACAAATATTGACCAAGTATCTTTAACGTTATAAAAAAATAAGACAAGACTGAATCTGGTCACTGGAGGATTAGTCCAGCGCCAGTTTCCAACTGGAGAGTTCTCCAGTTGCCATTTTCAAACAAAACGAATTTTAGTCAAAAAATTATTTTGAGTCTTTCCCCCTAAAATGATGATCCAGAAATCGATTAGTGCCAGATAGTATCACAAAGGCGTTCGATAGCCTGGCGAGCAAAGATTATCTGGACCTCCTCAACTGGAGAACTTCATCAGTGTCACTGACGCATTCATAACAAAAATCTCCAGTTTTAAGGATTTAACATTCCCAGTTCGCTGATGAGATGTTTAAAGGTTTTCTCATCAAGAGGTTTTGTAAAAACATCAGCGAGCTGTTTGTCAGTGGGGATGAAATGAATTTCAATGTCTCCTTTCATAACATGATCACGAATAAAATGATACCTGATGTCAATATGCTTTGTCTTGGAGTGCATCACTGGGTTGTGAGATATAGCAATTGCACTGGTGTTGTCACAAAAGATTGGGGTCCTTGTATACTTTTGACCATAATCTAGTAACTGGTTCTTGATCCAGAGAATCTGGGCACAGCAACTGGCCGCAGAAATGTACTCTGCCTCAGCAGTGGACATAGAGACTGACGTCTGCTTCTTGCTGGTCCAACTTACCAGTTTTCCTCAAAGGAAATGACAACCACCAGTTGTTGATTTTCTATCTATCTTACAACCTGCGTGATCTGAATCTGAATAACCTATTAGATCTAACCCTGAGCCTTTGGGGTACCAAAGACCAAGATTAGGACACCCTTTCAGGTATCTAAAGATACGCTTAACAGCGTGCAAATGTGATTCTTTAGGGTTAGCCTGAAACCTGGCACATAGACATGTTGCAAACATTATATCTGGTCGACTGGCAGTTAAATACATCAGTGAACCAACCATACCACAATAGTCAGTTATGTTCACTGGTTTGCCAGTTGGGTCAGAGTCCAAATTTAATGGTGCTGCAATAGGTGTGTTTTTCGATGGGATAGAATCATATTTGTATTTTCTTAACAAATCTCTGACATATTTTCCTTGGTTTATGAAAATTCCATTTTCAGTTTGCTTAATCTGAAGACCTAAGAAAAATGTTAATTCTCCCATTAAACTCATCTCATACTCAGATGACATGATTTTAGAAAACTTTTTACACATTGCATCATCAGTTGAACCAAATATAATGTCATCAACATATAATTTGTACCAATAAGATATTACCTTTTTCTTTCAAGATAAATAAGGTATTATCTATTGCACCTCTTTGAAAGCCATTTTTAAGAAGATGTTTAGTTAAAGTATCATACCAGGCTTTTGGGGCTTGTCTAAGACCATACAAAGCTTTGTTCAGTCTATAGACCCAGTGAGGATGCTTCTCATCGATGAAGCCTGGAGTCTGCTTAACATACACAACTTCTTCCAATGTTCCATTAAGGAACGCACTTTTGACATCCATCTGGAAGACCTTAAACTGCAGATGGGCTGCATAAGCCAGAAATATTCTGATGGCTTCAAGTCTTGCAACTGGAGCAAAAGTTTCATCAAAGTCAACGCCTTCTGCTTGACAATAACCCTGGGCAACTAATCTGGCCTTGTTTCTTACAACATGGCCATCTTCATCCATCTTGTTTCGTAGACCCATCTTGTACCAATGGGTTCTTTCTTTAACCCTGGTGGACAAGGAACAAGCTCCCAAACATTGTTCCTTTCAAACTGGATGAGCTCTTCTTGCATAGCTTCCACCCAGCTTGGGTCTGCCATAGCCTTGTCAATCTTCTTTGGTTCAATTAGAGATAAGAAGGTGACGTTTAAGCATTGCTCACTGGTGGCTCTTCTAGTCAGAACCCCACTATTTGGATCTCCCACAATCTGTTCAATTGGATGTGCTCGAGTCCATCTAGTGTATTGACTAGGCTGGTGTAACACAATATCAGTGCAAGTCACCTGGCGATCTTCTTCAGTTACAGCAGCTTCTGGAGGAGAATCTGTCCAAACTACTTCTACATCCTCATCAGAGTCAATGAGGTCACGATTTGCATCATGAAATTCTTCATTAAAAGGCATTTCTTGAAGAACTGGAGAAGTTGGAGTTTGAACAGGTGCTGATATTGGAGTGGCACGTACATCAGATCAAATCACCAATTCCTGTGGTAAATTGAAATTGATGGAGGGATAGAATGATGTATCACTGGTGGTGCTCTTCTTCTTAACTGGTTCCAATTTGTTGTAACTGGAAACATCTTTTGGTGAAACAACCGACTGATGAACTTGGTCAGTTTCGCCAAAATTTATTGGAATGACTGGAGAAATATCAAGGCTTGGTCTCTTGTTGATTGCTTTAGTTGATTCATCGAATGTGACATGAATTGTCTCATGAACCTTTTGGAGTCTATAATTATAAACTCTAAAGGCCTTTCGAATATCTGAATAACCTAAAAATACCCCTTCATCAGCTTTTGCATCAAACTTTCCAAGCTGTCTGGAATCGTTTAGAATATAAACTGGACAACCAAATACATGAAAATATCCAATATTTGGTTTACGATTCCTGAGTACTTCATAGGCAGTCTTCTTATGTCTCTTGATGTAGACTGACCGGTTTTGGGTGTGACAAGCAGTTGCAATTGCTTCAGCCCAAAAACTGGTGGGAAGACCTGATTCAGATAGCATACTTCTGGCTGCTTCAATCAGTGTGCGATTCTTTCTTTCCACAACTCCATTCTGCTCTGGAGAGTGTGCTGATGAGAAGTTTTGAGAGATGCCAGTGTCATTGCAAAATGTTTCAAGTACCTTATTTTGAAATTCAGTACCATTATCACTTCGCAACTGACAGACTTTTCGAGTATGCTTGAGTTCAATTCTTTTGATGAGCGAGATGATTTTAGCAGGTGCATCACTTTTGGATCTGAGGAATACCACCCAACAATATCTGGTGAATTCATCGACCACAACTAGAATGTACTTCTTTCCAGCTCTAGTTTGAACATTCACTGGACCAAAAAGATCCATATGTAGCATGTGAAGAGGTTCAGTGATGCTAAAGTTTTGCCTAGTTTTGAAACTGGCCCATTTCTGCTTGCCCATCTCACACCCTGGACATGGCTTTTCTTTATTAAAAAAAATCTGTGGTATCCCATCAACCAGTTGTTTGCGAGACAACTTGTTAATATTTTTGAAATTAAGATGGGATAATCTTTTATGCCACAGCCAGTTGGTGTCTTCATCAGCCTTGGTATAGAAGCACTGCTCTTTTGGAGCTGGTTCCATATCCATGATGTACACATTTCCTTTCTTGGTGCAACCATCACCACTTTCCAATCCTTGTTAAATATGGTGCCTTGAGCAATATCGAACAAAACTCTGTAGCCATCATCACAAAGTTGGCTGACACTGATCAGGTTGTATTTCAAACCATTCACAAATGCAACTCTTTTGAATTCTACCTGTCCGTTATTGAGTACACCATATCCTTCAGTCTTTCCACTTTGATCATTACCAAACGTCACTGCCGGTCCATCTTGGACAGTGAACTCTTCAAGCAGGGCTTACATCCGGTCATAGTCCGGCCAGCAGCGCTGTCCAGATACCAGATATTCTTCTTTTGATCGCCCTGCACACCCACAAAAATCATCAGTTATTTTTGTGAACCCATCTTTTCTTGATGGGTTCACTGGACTTCTCTACAGAAGCCACAGTTGATTGTTGTGGAGGTAAACTGAAGACTACATCTGGATCTTTTTCACCAGATCCAGGTGCAGGAGTAAAAACGATTGGTACTTGATACTTGCTCCCCTTTTTCTTATCAGATTTAGTTCCAGATGGAACATTCTTTTGTTTTGGTTTTGAGGGGGGTTTAATATTTTGTTTTAAAACTGGAGGTGATAAACCTCCTTCCAGATTTTTAATCCGGGCAGTACAACTCTGAACCTGTCGAGACAAAAGTTGGAGTTGACTTTCCAGTTTAAACAAAATATCTTTTTCATTAGGCTGCTGAACCTTGGACCTGGGTTCAGCTGGAGTTTTAGTCTTTTGGGTCTTGGGCTCCTTAGACTTTTAAGGTAAAGGCTTGTTACCAGTGGCCTTTTTAACTGGAGCACTAGCCTGTTTGGCTCTAGGTTTAACCTCAGTGGGGGTGGTCTCAATGGGTTCAGTTTCAACAGCTTCAGGTTGATCATAAGAAGTTTCAACCCTGAGAGCTGGAGGCAATGCATGAAGATCTGGTATGAGAGCTGCCATTTCCAGATCTCCAGATTTCCATGCATTCTTCTGGGCATCAATAGTTCTTGAAAATGCATCATAGTTCTTTCCAGATGCTTTTACCCATGACTTGATAATCTTTTGCTCTTTTTCAAGATCAGAAACTAATTTTTGATTATCAAATTCTAAAGCCTCAATTTTTAAAACTGACTCCTTGAGAGCCAACTGGACACTTTGTAATCATTAAGTTGTGGCTTAACATTGTTTAGTTCAATTAAGATAGTGTCTAGATATCTTTCACTATCTGCTCTAACAGTTTCCACAAAAGCCAAATCACCACTTAATGATTCAGCAAGGTCCAGTTTCAGTTCTGGATCCACCTGATTGTCATAATCACATATCTTCTTCAAAATGATGTCCACCCATCTTCCAGTGATGACATCTTCTTTTGCCACATGCTGCTGTTGATCTTCCAAGGCCATGAAACACATGTCCCTTTCCTCTTCTTCATCAGCTGATGAGTAATCAGAGTACTCCCATTTTCCCTCAGTTTGTGCCATCAAGCACTGATCTTTTCCTTTTCCATGGACAAGAGGGCAATATGGGCCTTAAGCTTCTTATATTTAGCTTTGTAGCTATCATCAGGCCAATTGAAATTAGGGACAGAGGGACCAGTTTGGTTGTTCATCTGACTAGATCTGCATTCCTTCATAAA
>CM067171.1:2848482-2865504 GCA_034093135.1 Erigeron breviscapus | reverse complement strand
CTCGTTTGCTAACATTATACATTGAATTATCCTTTGAATCACAACCATGCATATCAATTTCATAAATACCATCACAAGCAATAACATTAAAATAATGAACATTATTTCGTTAAACTGAAATACCAATATCATTAAAAACATTAATGAATCCGTTGTTTTTCAACAAAGAAACTGAAATGACACCTCTAGTAATAGACGGTGCATAATGACAATTGTCTAAAACAATGACTAAACCAGTAGGTAAAACTAAATGATAGTCGCCTATTTCTTCTACAGCTGTCGGTAGGCCATTTTCCACGAACAGTTGTAAAGATCCTGGTTTCAGTTTCCTTCTCCTTCTAAGCCCCTGTAAACAATTACAGATATGAGTACCACACCCGGTGTTGTAAACCCATGAATTACGCTTAGAAAAGGAATATAATTCAATTGTGAAGATACCTGAAGTACTGGTCAAACCAGTTTGCTTCTTCTTCAACTCAGCTAGATACTTAGAACAATTCCGCTTCCAATGTCCCACTTCATTGCAGTGATAATATGTTTGGTCCTTAGCCGGATGTTCCTTTTTCGCTGGAGGGGTTTTCTTAGGTTTAGGAGTAGCAACTTGCTTTCCTTTACCTTGATTCTTGCCCTTTCCTTTGGTTGTTTCCCTTTCTGGATCTTTCCCCCTTTGATCGTGAGAACTTGGGGTGTGGCAGACTTCTTTGGAAGCTTCTTTTCATACTCATTCGCCATGGCATGAAGTTCAGCAATGGTTTTATTCATGCTATGCATATTGTAATTGCGCACAAATTCCTCAAAATCCTTAGATAAAGACTTGAGAATCATGCCAATAGCAATAGGCTGAGGATAAGCATAATTCAACCTTTCCAATTGCTCAAAATACCTCTTCATCTTGAGTATATGAGGACTAACCGGTGTTCCTTGCTCGTGTCGCAAGTCATGAAGTGTGTCAACTAGGTCGAACAACTCCACTCCCGCTTGCTTTTCGTACAAATACTTGAGCTCGTTAATCATATCACGAGGAAAATAATTTTCAAATTGCTTTTGAAGATCAGCATTCATGCTTCCCAACATCAGACAAGCAACCTCATTGTGTCTATCATATGCAGCAGTGTATGCAGCCAACTCTTCAGTTGTAGCATTAGCTCCCGGAACAACGAGTGTCTGCTCTTCAAGGATTTCAATTTTCTTTTCAGCTTTTAGAACTATTCTTAGCTGACGAAACCAATCATTGAAGTTAGGTCCAGAAAGTTTTTCTCTTTCTAGCATCGACCTGAAAGCCGATTGGTGTATGTTTTGAGAAGGATTTGTTGTTGCCATCTACAAAACAGACAAAAGTTCAATTATCGGTATTTTTGATAATAATCCTTAAGAAATGTAATTTACCCTTGTTAAATTCATTTAACAATTAATTTCATTAAGGCTAGGATCCAATTGACATACAATCATTTCATCTGTTGATCAGCTAGAAATGACGGTACTCAAAAGGTAATCGACGATCAATAATTGCATTCATGCAATTCCTAGAGATATGGAACTTACAACAACACTTTAAAGTGGTATTAAGTGTTTTGTAAACATGTTTTGTCCCATCTTATGCCACGGGTCAAGGATCTCACCTCTTAACTCGTTTTAAGTCGCCCAATTAAGAACATGTAAATAGTCCACCACCGGTCTCACGGTGGAGTGGTAATTTACCTTAAAGAGATACAATTCGCCTACGGTCTCACGTAGGAGCGAAAAGCACTGGCAAGTGTTCTTAGCAAAGTGGGTGGCAATGACTTAACTTTAAATGGGTAATGCATTTGATGTGAATCAAAAGTTTATGTATGAAGACTCATGCAAATCTTCATAACATAATGTTTAATAAATTCATTTTTATAGTCTTAGTAACACAAGAGAGCTCGGTAGCTCCATTTGAACGCACAAAGAAGCGCAAGGGCAAAGGTTTGCGAATGACGCAATTAAAAACCCGCCCTTTTAGGAGGCTAGCGCACTCCGACTTATACCTCTCTTAGAGTTTGTTCAAATGGGTGAGCCGGTGTATCTCAAGGTTGTAAGACTCCAATTTTATTAAAGAAATCTCTATTTCGATAGTTCTTAGTCAAGTTTATTCTTTTCTCCAAAACAATTTTTGCATCACCTTTATAGCTCTTTATAAACACGCAAAAATGAATAAACTTACTAATTACCGAACTAATTTAATCATGTAACAAGTTAAGGTAGGCCACCTAAACATGGTCACTATGGTTCATGCGTATGTTTAAAGCCGGCTCCCCCCTTCGAAGAAGAGGACCACATACATCAAGTTGCCTTGATTGGTAAGCCTTTAAACAACTTAATTAACAAGTAATTCACATAATACGTTTAGAATATTACAGATTACTCGCTATTGATGCAATTTATCAAAGGTTCAATTACCATATTTCGTTTTTGTCTTGTCAAGATACAGATTGGATGTAAAACCTTGTCTTGAATTTGGATTTATCGTCAATATCAAATATCCATCTCGAAATTAAATTTAAATCATCACTGCCTATAGAAACGACAATATTAAAACTTGGCAACATTCGTTGGTTTTGAGCGCTCTTATTGCATGGTTGGAGTGAAAGAGGGCAAACGCGCAAGACCGTCCACAAGATCCGACTACCACAAGAATAATTGGCTCATTAAAATAAAATACCCCATAGGCAAAGTCTTGTCGTCTAATTCTGACCGAAAATACATACAAATAACACAAATATATAAAAAGGAGATGACCCATATAACTCGTCGTTGACTCATCGGTTAAACGAGATGAAGCATATGTTGGAATATGATCACGTTAAATAAACGCATGTCCGAAAATGTTTAAGCCTACGGGGTCACACGTTTTGACACAAATGCACTATGTAATTAATTAATATGTTAATGTAGTATATTAATTAATATGTTCACGAAGTAATTAAATAAACGTTTGTTAAATGTTAAAATATACGTTTATTAATTAAAGGTTTCGAAAGAGATGAACTTAAATGAAAATTAGGAATTAGGGATGTTTCCTAATTCCTATAGGGGGCCGGTTTTGAAGGGGTTTTAAAACCCTAAAACTAACTTGTTTACCAAGTTAAGTAAACCCTAATATTAACCCTATATATAGAGGGTTAAGGGTTATTGTTTTGTAAGACAATTGAAAGGTAAAAAACCCTAACAAATATCTCTTTCTCTCCTCTCTCTCTTTCTGTTATAAATATAAAATAGTGCTTAGTTGTATTTCCAAACATTGTATTTTATGTATATAATGTAAGGTTGAGGGGGAGCTTTTGTAATATACTTAGAGTATAAATACCCCTCAAGCCTTCATATTTTTGTAAGCCTGGTAAGCCTTTTCACACACATATGATAATCAATCAATCCTACTTCTTCTACACACACCTTTCTCTCTCAAGAACACACACTAACACACACACTTTCCACCATTGTTGATTATCTTACTTCCGCACTATAACACGAATTTTAAGAGTTTTAACAAGTGGTATCAGAGCAAAACAACAATCTGTTGACGATCCAGAACAAATTTCAAGCAGATTGGTGCAAATTTTGTTCAAAATTGAGAATTCGTGTTCATCACCATAACCGTTTTAACTGTCACTGATCTTCACCAATTCAACCTCAATTTTCACTCAATTTTCCTGTTTTTGTTCACAGATACATTCTAAATCACCTCTAAATACATCCTGTCAAATTTCAGAATCCAATTCACAGTATTGATCAAAATCCAAAATTTTTAGAAAGTTGATGAGATATTGAATTTTCAGTTTGAGTTGATTTGATCTATGGAATTGTTTCTAGGGTTGTGCGCAATCGTATTCTGAGCATTTCTGGGCTTGAATCAAGTTGTAACTCTCAAAATTGAGTGAAATACAAGCAAAATTGTTAAATTTTTCGACTATTTTGTCTTTTTCTGATGTTCTTGCAGATTTCCTTAAGACGATCTTTCAAGATCGTTCTATCATTTCTTCACTAATACTTAGAAATTTTCTTTATTAAGACGATCTTCTCTCAAGATCGTTCTATCATTTCTTCACTAATACTTAGAAAAATTTTCAACCAGTTTTAAGACGATCTTCATCCAAGACCGTCTTACCTTTTTCATCAAATTTTCTTAAGACGATCTTCTCTCAAGATCGTTCTATCATTTCTTCACTAATACTTAGAAAATTTTCAACCAGTTTCTAAGACGATCTCCTTCAAGATCGTTCTAAGTTCCAATTTTCAAGACGATCTCCTCGAGATCGTTTCATTTATTTTATCAAAAACAACAAAAATAATTACTAATCTTTGTTCGTTTGTTTCAGGGACAACAATGATGATTTCAGAGCTTGAAATCAGAAAGAATTTCTTAGCCAAACAACAAAAGATGAAACCATGGCTATTTGGAGATATTGATGCTGATTCTGAAGATCTCACATGCTTGATGACATCTGTCACTTCAACAACCAATCATTCACAAACTACTTCACAAACAACAACAAGTGAGGTACAATTCATTTCCAAAGATGATTACTTGACTGTCCAAACAACTGCTGATACTTTGACAAAGCAAAATATTACTTTAAAAACCAATTTGAAAATGGCTAAACAAGAGTTTGATAAAATTAATGAAGATTTTTCAGAACTCTCAATAGCTCATGAAGCTCTCAAAGTGAACTATGATTCCTTAAAAGAAATGCATTTGTCAAGTAACAGTTCTCAAGTTGTTTCACCCAATGCTCATTTGACAAACAAATGTCAAGACCTTGAAAAGACTGTCCATTCACTCAAGCAAATCATTGAGACTTTAAAGCTTGAGAAAACCAATGAATGGTTAAGAGCAAATGCAAGACAAGCTGATGTTGAGTTTCTCACAAATAAAATGAAAGATTTTAGACCTAACTGTGAAAAGCATGAAAGACAGATTTCTGATCTAAACAGTACTTGTTTTCTCAAAGGAGTTGAAATTGAGACTCTTCAAAAACAAGTTGAGGATTTGAAAGCAAACATCTTGTTCTATCAAGAAAAAATCTATAAAATTGAACAAAATCCTTTTCTGAATTTCACTGCTTATTACAATAAATCAAAGATTGATAGATCAGAACTTCTTCTTGGGTTGGGTTATGAGAATCCAGCACATTTAGAAAAAATCCAAAAAGAAGACCTTGGTCCACTTTATAATGAAAAATATCTTAGACTTGGCATGATTCAAGAATTCATCAGACCATCTGAGGATGACTTTGAGTCAGATGATGTTGAAAGACAAAAACCAAACAGATTTCAGATTGATTATGTTGCTATTAATGACACATACAAGAAAACTCATAAAAGATCCATCTATGAGTTAGAAGAAATAGACACATTTCAATTCCTGAAAATGAGTCTCAAAAAGATTGTTCAAAACAAATTTCAGAAAGATTTTACATTCCAACTAACATATTGGAAAAGGAAATTGAAGGTTTAAAACAAAAAATTGAGTCTCAACAACAAGTCATTCAACATCTGAAAACTCAAAATTATTCACCAAAGGTAAGTGAGACCACCAAGACCCAAATGTTACATGATCTAACTTTTGTTGACTGCTCCACTTCATCCAATGGGAGTGAGAATTTTAACAAAGACATGCAGGGTGATAGCATCTCTCCTCAAGAGATACATGATATGTCCACATCAATGCTGTCATCATTCTTTCACATTGAAGAGAAAGTTCAAGCTTTGAAAGCTAAACATCTTGCTTCTGTCAAGAAAATACTTTCTTTTGATACTCTTTCAATCACCCCTGTTGACCAAAATAAATTGAATTTAGAGCAAAAGATTGAGATTCCTACTGATCTGAAGGCTAAAGCAAAAGCATTGATTGAAAAGTTGACTAACAAAACTGTTTTAAAATCAGAAGTTCAACCCAATGCTCATTTGACAAACAAATGTCAAGACCTTGAAAAGACTGTCCATTCACTCAAGCAAATCATTGAGACTTTAAAGCTTGAGAAAACCAATGAATGGTTAAGAGCAAATGCAAGACAAGCTGATGTTGAGTTTCTCACAAATAAAATGAAAGATTTTAGACCTAACTGTGAAAAGCATGAAAGACAGATTTCTGATCTAAACAGTACTTGTTTTCTCAAAGGAGTTGAAATTGAGACTTTAAAGCTTGAGAAAACCAATGAATGGTTAAGAGCAAATGCAAGACAAGCTGATGTTGAGTTTCTCACAAATAAAATGAAAGATTTTAGACCTAACTGTGAAAAGCATGAAAGACAGATTTCTGATCTAAACAGTACTTGTTTTCTCAAAGGAGTTGAAATTGAGACTCTTCAAAAACAAGTTGAGGATTTGAAAGCAAACATCTTGTTCTATCAAGAAAAAAATCAGAATGTGTTTTTAACTCCTCGAACTGAATCTAAGAAGTTATCTGATAAAGGAGAGAAGAGCTTATCTAGTAACCATAAGTGGATTTCTAAATCATCATTGATAAAATCTACTAGATATGCTAAAACACAAGTGTCTGATAAATCAAAGCTTAAAGTTGATATTTCATCTGTTTCTAGAACCTCTGCTTCTAAAGCTATCTCTCAATCTAGTTGTTTTCCTAAGATGTCTAAAACTAGCCAAGATTTGTTAATAAAAGATACATCTAATGGTATAACTAGTTATAGAGATCAGTATGGTTGGTTCACTGTTGCAACTCAAAAGAAACAGAATATCAAAAACTCCAACAAGTAAAGAAAAAATCAGAATGTGTTTTTAACTCCTCGAACTGAATCTAAGAAGTTATCTGATAAAGGAGAGAAGAGCTTATCTAGTAACCATAAGTGGATTTCTAAATCATCATTGATAAAATCTACTAGATATGCTAAAACACAAGTGTCTGATAAATCAACAGTTAGAAGAAGTTGGATAGCTAATGATTACAAGAAGAAAGTTCCTGATAGGAAATTTGATTCAAAATTGAGTAATTTAGCTAAACCATGGTCTGTAAGAAATTCTAAATCTTCTGCTGTGATTTCCAAATCTTTGATTGTTGATTCAAATGGGATTGTGATGAATCTTACAAATAAACCTCTTGTTCGAAAACCTCATCTGTATACTTTGAATGATTCCACTAACCTAAAAGGACCCATTCAAAGGTGGGTACCTAGAAAACCTTAATTATGTTTTGCAGGTAATAAAGGTCTGTGTTAAGTATTCCAAATCTCGGGTACTGTTCAACACATGATCCTGGAATGAGTTTCTTTTCAAGAAACAATCTCAAATAAGTGCTCATTACCAATACACTTACTTGCCTCTGCATGTTCTGTACAAATCCTTCATCTCTTTCTCTTTCATTCCTTATCTGACAAACATTGATGCTATGCTTATGTGCAATGTGCTTAAATATCATGCAATGTTTGAGGGGGAGAAAAAGGATAATTCATGAATCTAAGGGGAGTTTGTGTATTTGCACTATTTGAAAATAAACTCATTGTTTATAATAGAAAAACCAAATATAAAATTAAAAAAAAAAAAATTAATTTTATCAATTGTTTTGTTTTGTTTAGTTTAAATAAAAGATACATCTAATGGTATAACTAGTTATAGAGATCAGTATGGTTGGTTCACTGTTGCAACTCAAAAGAAACAGAATATCAAAAACTCCAACAAGTAAAGAAAAAATCAGAATGTGTTTTTAACTCCTCGAACTGAATCTAAGAAGTTATCTGATAAAGGAGAGAAGAGCTTATCTAGTAACCATAAGTGGATTTCTAAATCATCATTGATAAAATCTACTAGATATGCTAAAACACAAGTGTCTGATAAATCAACAGTTAGAAGAAGTTGGATAGCTAATGATTACAAGAAGAAAGTTCCTGATAGGAAATTTGATTCAAAATTGAGTAATTTAGCTAAACCATGGTCTGTAAGAAATTCTAAATCTTCTGCTGTGATTTCCAAATCTTTGATTGTTGATTCAAATGGGATTGTGATGAATCTTACAAATAAACCTCTTGTTCGAAAACCTCATCTGTATACTTTGAATGATTCCACTAACCTAAAAGGACCCATTCAAAGGTGGGTACCTAGAAAACCTTAATTATGTTTTGCAGGTAATAAAGGTCTGTGTTAAGTATTCCAAATCTCGGGTACTGTTCAACACATGATCCTGGAATGAGTTTCTTTTCAAGAAACAATCTCAAATAAGTGCTCATTACCAATACACTTACTTGCCTCTGCATGTTCTGTACAAATCCTTCATCTCTTTCTCTTTCATTCCTTATCTGACAAACATTGATGCTATGCTTATGTGCAATGTGCTTAAATATCATGCAATGTTTGAGGGGGAGAAAAAGGATAATTCATGAATCTAAGGGGAGTTTGTGTATTTGCACTATTTGAAAATAAACTCATTGTTTATAATAGAAAAACCAAATATAAAATTAAAAAAAAAAAAAAAAAAAAAAAAAAAAAAAAAAAAAAAAAAAACCATGACTTTCAAATCGGGTCAAAACCCACCCGACCCAACCAAATCGGTTTTCTCTTCCTTAAGGAGGAGGGAAACTGATCATTTTTTTTCTTTCCCAGTTCCCCATACACTCTCATAAACACTCTCAATCACTTCGAAAACAACTTTTGGCTGATCATTGAAACAAGATAAGGGTTTTGTTGGTAATCTCATACTGATCATTTCATTCCATTACATCATTGTCATCTAATCACATCTTCAAGTAATATTTCGGCTTAGAATGTAAGATTTTTTCCATTTTTTCTTGAAAATTTCTGCTTCTGTTGATGATTATGTGATGATTGAATGATTTAGAAGCATGTTTAGGTTACATGTGTATGTTTATTACATGTTTAAATGATTAGTATTGTGATTTTGAAAATTCAAAAACCTGCAACTTATTGTGCTTTGTGAAGAAGATGACCTAAGACGATCTTCGATTTGTTTTAGGTTATTTGTCTTGATTTTAGTGATTGAGTTGTGATTGTTTACTTGCTGTGATTCATATAAATGTTTTGTTATGCTTAGTTGTTAAAATGAATCATATTTGTGTTAAGCAAAACCTGGTTGGAAATAAAACGATTTTGGCAAAGTCGTATTATTTTCAAGTAATTTTGTTCCTAAGACGATCTTGCCCAAGACCGTCTTGGTTCCAGAACGACTTGGAAATTTTTTTATTTTTTTAATTTTTTTAATTTTTTTAATTTTTTTAATTTTTTTAATTTTTTTAATTTTTTTAATTTTTTTAATTTTTTTATTTTTTTTTTTTTTAATTTTTTTAATTTTTTTATTTTTTTAATTTTTTTATTTTTTTAATTTTTTTAATTTTTTTTTTTTTTTTTTTTTAATTTTTTTAATTTTTTTAATTTTTTTAATTTTTTTATTTTTTTAATTTTTTTAATTTTTTTAATTTTTTTATTTTTTTTTTTTTTTTTTTTTATTTTTTTAATTTTTTTATTTTTTTTTTTTTTAATTTTTTTAATTTTTTTATTTTTTTATTTTTTTTTTTTTTATTTTTTTAATTTTTTTAATTTTTTTATTTTTTTAATTTTTTTATTTTTTTATTTTTTTAATTTTTTTATTTTTTTATTTTTTTATTTTTTTAATTTTTTTAATTTTTTTATTTTTTTTTTTTTTAATTTTTTTAATTTTTTTAATTTTTTTTTTTTTTAATTTTTTTATTTTTTTTTTTTTTAATTTTTTTAATTTTTTTTTTTTTTAATTTTTTTAATTTTTTTATTTTTTTAATTTTTTTATTTTTTTTTTTTTTAATTTTTTTAATTTTTTTAATTTTTTTAATTTTTTTTTTTTTTAATTTTTTTATTTTTTTATTTTTTTTTTTTTTATTTTTTTAATTTTTTTTTTTTTTAATTTTTTTAATTTTTTTATTTTTTTAATTTTTTTATTTTTTTAATTTTTTTAATTTTTTTTTTTTTTATTTTTTTAATTTTTTTAATTTTTTTAATTTTTTTAATTTTTTTATTTTTTTTTTTTTTATTTTTTTAATTTTTTTATTTTTTTAATTTTTTTAATTTTTTTATTTTTTTATTTTTTTTTTTTTTAATTTTTTTAATTTTTTTAATTTTTTTATTTTTTTATTTTTTTTTTTTTTAATTTTTTTATTTTTTTATTTTTTTAATTTTTTTAATTTTTTTAATTTTTTTAATTTTTTTAATTTTTTTATTTTTTTAATTTTTTTATTTTTTTATTTTTTTATTTTTTTATTTTTTTTTTTTTTAATTTTTTTAATTTTTTTAATTTTTTTTTTTTTTAATTTTTTTATTTTTTTAATTTTTTTATTTTTTTATTTTTTTAATTTTTTTAATTTTTTTATTTTTTTTTTTTTTATTTTTTTAATTTTTTTAATTTTTTTAATTTTTTTAATTTTTTTTTTTTTTAATTTTTTTAATTTTTTTAATTTTTTTAATTTTTTTATTTTTTTATTTTTTTAATTTTTTTATTTTTTTTTTTTTTAATTTTTTTAATTTTTTTATTTTTTTTTTTTTTATTTTTTTTTTTTTTAATTTTTTTAATTTTTTTATTTTTTTATTTTTTTAATTTTTTTATTTTTTTAATTTTTTTATTTTTTTATTTTTTTTTTTTTTATTTTTTTAATTTTTTTAATTTTTTTAATTTTTTTATTTTTTTATTTTTTTAATTTTTTTAATTTTTTTATTTTTTTAATTTTTTTATTTTTTTATTTTTTTAATTTTTTTAATTTTTTTAATTTTTTTAATTTTTTTAATTTTTTTAATTT
Organism: Erigeron breviscapus; assembly: GCA_034093135.1. Taxonomy (NCBI): domain Eukaryota; kingdom Viridiplantae; phylum Streptophyta; class Magnoliopsida; order Asterales; family Asteraceae; genus Erigeron; species Erigeron breviscapus. Next base: position 2,854,756 of record CM067171.1, on the reverse strand, counting down.
TTTTAATTTTTTTATTTTTTTAATTTTTTTAATTTTTTTATTTTTTTATTTTTTTAATTTTTTTAATTTTTTTATTTTTTTTTTTTTTAATTTTTTTATTTTTTTATTTTTTTAATTTTTTTAATTTTTTTAATTTTTTTATTTTTTTAATTTTTTTAATTTTTTTAATTTTTTTAATTTTTTTATTTTTTTATTTTTTTATTTTTTTATTTTTTTATTTTTTTATTTTTTTAATTTTTTTAATTTTTTTAATTTTTTTAATTTTTTTTTTTTTTAATTTTTTTAATTTTTTTATTTTTTTATTTTTTTATTTTTTTATTTTTTTTTTTTTTAATTTTTTTAATTTTTTTTTTTTTTTTTTTTTAATTTTTTTAATTTTTTTAATTTTTTTAATTTTTTTAATTTTTTTAAATTTTGTGTGGTGTGACAAAATGCTTTGTATTATCATATAATCACAATATATTTGAAATACGGGGAATCGAACGCCTTTGTGTACTTCCTTGCTATTTTTAAATATATCGTACTTATATGATTATACTTAATTTTCTGAGTTTATCTTCTCATTTCAAATTATTTATAAAGAATACACTGAGTTGATCGCCTTTGTGAACCTCTTTGTATTTTATATAAATCATTTGAGTGAAACTTGTTATTTGCTATTCAAACTTTATTTTATGTGTGCGTTAAATTGTTTTATGTCTTAAATCAGAAAATTAAAAATGGATCATCAAGAAATTATTGAACATGATGAAGAGGTTGCTCTAAATGAATCAATTGAAGAAATTCTCATTGCCGGAAACACAAGTAGCATGAGAAATAACAGAGCGTTGTTTGATCCTTTCATAGCTCCTGGTTTTCAAATAGTTCCAAGAATTCTTCACAATCATCCTCTCACATATGTACTTACTGTTGAACAAGACTTAGCTGAAGTCTACCTTTTTGATATGTGGAGATCAATTATCTTTGTTCAACCTAATGATCCAACAAATCCAAGAGCCAAAGCTAAATCAAAATCTCCTGAACTTCGTCGTCAAGGCTACTTTCAATATCAGTTGACTTCAAGAGATAGAAAATATGAGTTTGAGTTCAATCTTGATGACTTCAGAAGGATTTTAAGACTACCTGAAGCAAACTTCAATGGACATGCTGATTATGATGACTTTGAGTCCAATGAAGAAATGTTTGCTGCTTTAATTTCTGTTGGTTATGAAGGTCCTTTATCCAGGACAAGAGATTTCAAGTTGAAAAATCTACCAAAGATTTGGTATTATGTGTATTCCATCCTAAGCAACTGCTTAACCCCATACACAAGAGGGATGGACAATCTGACACAGCCAATGCTGCACATTTTCTATGGTGTTGTTTTCAACAGACACTATGACATTGCTCAACTTATGTGGGATCAACTGATTGTATTAGTAAATGGCAAAGTGTCTGCTCCCAAGAAGTATATTCCATTCATAAGATTTCTCACAGCAATCGTCTATAGTGCAGTAAGACATGAAAGAAGCATTCCAAGGCTTCAAGACAGTAGCCAAGTGACTATACATTTTTACAAGTATGTTAGAGACTCAGGAGCTGCTAACTATACTTTCCTGATCCCATCATTTCTACTAGATATGGTGTCAGATACTGATGAAGATAAAGTTGCTTATCTGGACTGGATTAGAACAGCACTGGGACCGGAAAGCCTCCCGGTTCCTACCCAAGCTGTACATAGGACACCTGGTGAGGGGTCAAGTAGAAAAAGAAAAGAGCGTGAGGGTGAATCCAGTTCCAGTAAGCTCAAAAGAAAGAAACAAAAAGGAGAAATGTTTGTGTTGAAATTGAGTAAACAAGTGCATCAAAAGAAGAAGAAGAAGAAGAGTTCATCAAAGAACCTCAAAAGCAAAGCTATAGCTGAAACTTCTTCTCCAATATCTTCTGAGGAGACAATATCTGTTACTGGGTCTCAAAGACAAATCCGATCACCATCACCCAAAACACCATCACCTCAAAAACAATCATCTCCATCTTCACCCAAATTACCTCAATCACCAATTCATCAATCTTCACCACTTCCGGATATTACAACACCTGAACAACCAATCATACCTCAGTCTACCTCAACCATACCTTCATCATCCTTTGTTCGATCTCCTCCACCAACATATACTCAAGGCAGAAAGAAATCAATTCCGGTTAATATTCGAAAAACTTTTAAAAGATCTCGTTTTGAGTATGACCGATTTCAAGAACCCGAACCAGAAGATACGATTACTTCTGATAATTATGCATCTGATGATGATGCAAATCAGTTTGCTGATGATGTCATAGACATCCCGGAGGAACAAGGAAGGAATGAGGGAGGGGTTGAAAATACCAGAGAGGTTGAGAGGTCCGGGATAGATAAAAGGCAAAAAGAAAACGTTGGCCTCCAATTAGTCTTAACCCAATATCAACGTCGGGTTTACCCTAGAGTAGAAGTCGGGAACTGCCCATTCTCGCTTGCACCAAACTCTCCCAGCCATTCTGACTCCTCACAACAGGAGTTAGTCTCAGAAATACACGGGGAACAACCACGCTCACCACACTCTCCTCATTTGGAGGATGAGAGTGTTGAAAATAGAGAGGACCAGCCCCACCTCTCGCCTTCAGTTCATGCACAAGAGTCTAGATCACCTAGGCACACGGAATCACAAGCCTAGTTGAGTACTGGTGCCAGAACAAGCGGAGAGGGACCCACTTTGTGTGACCCTCAAGGACAGCTTGGAAATCCTGCCTTAGCTAACATCACGCCAGCTTTAGCCGCAGGTAACAGTCCTCAGACAGAGACTGGGGAGCAGTATGAACGCCGTTGTGACACTGCTGTTCCTCAAGATCAACCTGAGACTGTATTAACGGGCATTCTCAGTGACCCCGGTATTGTTAGTGGTGTTGCCCAACAACAACAACAACAACAACAACAACAACAACAACAACAACAACAACAACAACAACAACAACAACAACAACAACAACAACAACAACAACAACAACAACAACAACAACAACAACAACAACAACAACAACAACAACAACAACAACAACAACAACAACAACAACAACAACAACAACAACAACAACAACAACAACAACAACAACAACAACAACAACAACAACAACAACAACAACAACAACAACAACAACAACAACAACAACAACAACAACAACAACAACAACAACAACAACAACAACAACAACAACAACAACAACAACAACAACAACAACAACAACAACAACAACAACAACAACAACAACAACAACAACAACAACAACAACAACAACAACAACAACAACAACAACAACAACAACAACAACAACAACAACAACAACAACAACAACAACAACAACAACAACAACAACAACAACAACCATACCACCAACACCACCACCACAATCATTTCCTGATCCAAATTCACCACATCATTCTTCCAGCTCTTCTTCTGATTCATCTGATTCATCCGAATACTTAAGTGATTGCTCGCCAAACAGAATTGCCACCAGCGGGTTATCTACCGATACTTTAATTGTTGCTCTCATGAATCGGTTGAGATCAGAAGAACCCCATCTTTCTTCACATAAAAGATCTATTTTTCAATCACTTCTTGCATATTTATCTTTCCAAAGCACACAACAGGAACAACAGGCTCAAATTGAAGCTCTTCAAAAGCGAGTCACTGAACTTGATCAACAATGTCGACTGGCTAATATCTCAAGTCGTCGGGATGATCAAGATCCTGATGATCAACCCGAGGGGAGAATATGAGAGATATTAGAGAGGGTCATGAGACACAAGCTCAAGATGGTCAAGAAACTGTTCAAGAAGTTGTTACAGAGACTTAAGGAGGAACTCAAATTCAAGAAGAGTCGGATGATTTACCTCCACTCATCAGAAATATTTCTCATTATTATTCTTCCACATCAAGTTCTGATGAGTCAAGTGATCCTGATCCATTTCAACCAGGAAATGGTAATAATGATGAGTCTGATTCTGACAAACCTGATGATGCTCCAGCAAGTGTAGTTCAAGAAAAATATGGAGAAGATATCTTTGAAGAGATAGTTTATCATCTCAGAAACACAGAAAATCTTGAGACTCCCAATGAACTTGGACAAGGAGTTATACATCCAAGGATCTCAAGAAATAAGATATGGCGGATCAATGAGGGTTATTTTGCTGAGAATTATGAACAAATCTTGGATTTGAGCACAAGACCGGAAGAAATTGTGTGCAGAGCTAGATATCTTGAAGAAAGAGCCTTTCAAATTTATTGCTCATCAAGTGAAAGACTCAACATGACCTTGAACAGATTAAGAGCATTCTTTTTGTTCAGACATCAAGGTCAAAGAGATACATATATGGAGCTAATGAATGCTGAAAGTTCTGTAAGAGCTGAATGGTGGTATCAACAATTTCAAATCCCAATAACCAAAGTCCTTCAGTTGTTTACTCCTCTCAAAACCCACAATCTTAGACTTGTTAGATTCAGAGTTCGTCGAGCAGATGGCAATATTTATGTTGTTCAAGAAGAATCTTTTCAACATATGACGATCTCAGACATCTTATTTCTCTACAACCAATATGCCTATCTGATCATCAAGACTCCAGATCAACTTCTAGCCTACGAAGCATTGAAGAGTCATATTCAAGCATTGATCAGATTCTATGAGTTCAATGATTTTCAGATTGGATTAGAAAGAAGAACTAGCAGAATTAACCTCACAAAACCAAACCAAAGAGCCAGAGGTTATGAGCTAGATTCATATCAGATTGGAGATCCAATTGAAAATTTGGATGGATTTGTCTTCATTAATCGACTGAAGAAAAAGATCTTCATTCGTGCCTCTGAGTTTTCCAAATATTCAGATGGTACCTTGAAATATTGTCAATCAATTCTGAATGCAATAGATGAAGATTCTGACAATGAAGAAGATGAACAAATCAAGTCTCAGAGAGAAGATCATATAAGACGTATCAAAGATACTCTTGATATGCGTCAGAAGATTAGAGATCTCATCGTCACAAGAACTCCCAAATCCCAAGAAGGAATTATTCATACCAAGACAGGTTCATGGGTTCATTGGAATCCTAGTCATGAACGTGGTCCTCACAACATTCCTCCTGTAAACTTCCAAGATAATATCAAATTGCCAGATGAACGTCCTGTTGGTGATAACTGGCACTTCATCCCTAAGAAGTTTTGGAATGACTCATGGAACAGTTATAAGAAGAGAGCCTTCTGGAGTTCAAAGATTGACAAGCCATCAACCTCAAATGCTGCACGACAATATAAGAAAAGAAAGAACAAGCAAAGACGTGCAAACAAGAGGAGGAGACAACATAGAAAGTGATGATGGACAACCAAGCACTAAGGGGGAGAATGTTAGAAATATAAAATAGTGCTTAGTTGTATTTCCAAACATTGTATTTTATGTATATAATGTAAGGTTGAGGGGGAGCTTTTGTAATATACTTAGAGTATAAATACCCCTCAAGCCTTCATATTTTTGTAAGCCTGGTAAGCCTTTTCACACACATATGATAATCAATCAATCCTACTTCTTCTACACACATCTTTTTCTCTCAAGAACACACACTAACACACACACTTTCCACCATTGTTGATTATCTTACTTCCGCACTATAACACGAATTTTAAGAGTTTTAACACTTTCCGCCGAACCAAACCAAAAGGGTTTCGGTTTTTCTTGGGGTTCGACTACATCAAGGGAAGCACAAAGGGTTGTGAGATTCGTGATCGGTACTAGCATACATACATCGTGGTGTCGTGTGTGCGATCGTAGAGGGGTTTTATTTAAACCCTAAACTATAATTATATATAGTTTATTGGAGCTTAGCTAAAAGGTACACATTCACTAACTTTGTTAATATATATATTGCATAATTATTTCCGTTGCGTACTCGTGTTATTTGTATGTGACAAATTGTTTAAATCCTAACAGTAGGATCAGGTTACTATGTGATGTTTTTGTGTGAGGTGATGGTTGATGGGTTGTGTGTGTGTGTGTGTATGTGTGTGTGTTGAGATAGATGTGTGTGTGTGTGTGTGTGTGTGTGTGTGTGTGTGTGTGTGTGTGTGTGTGTGTGTGTGTGTGTGTGTGTGTGTGTGTGTGTGTGTGTGTGTGTGTGTGTGTGTGTGTGTGTGTGTGTGTGTGTGTGTGTGTGTGTGTGTGTGTGTGTGTGTGTGTGTGTGTGTGTGTGTGTGTGTGTGTGTGTGTGTGTGTGTGTGTG
>CM067171.1:2803482-2843482 GCA_034093135.1 Erigeron breviscapus | reverse complement strand
GTAAATCAAGCAATTCTGATATCTTTTTGCTGCAGGTCCGCCTATACACAGATGACGAGACTTTAAATATGATGGGTAATTTGATACTAATTTTTTCTGTTAAGTCTAATCTTTGAATGTATTATTGTTGTACAGTATATTCTGCTTACATCAATTTTCTTTTCCAGGTAAGGAACATGCTCTTGTCATTGCGAACCATAAAAGTGATATTGATTGGCTCATTGGATGGGTGTTTGCTCAGGTCTTTATTTAACTCACCCCTTATTGGCATCTGGTCATATATTTGTGAACCATCTTATGTGTGTTACACCTCAGCAAGGTTGGGCTCTTTGCTAATATTCTTTATTTGTCCTGAAACAGAGATCAGGGTGTCTTGGTAGTTGCTTGGCTGTCATGAAGAAATCGTCAAAATTTCTTCCTGTAAGTATTTGAAAGAATGAAACGCTAAAATGACAGAGAGAGTTAAATTTTAAATGTAATTTTCACCTTATTTAATAATTAGTAAACAATGCAGAGTCTGGCACCGAGGCTTTTTTTTTTTTTTTTACATATTTGGAAGTCGGTTTGTTATGATATACATGTCAGACTCAATTAAAGATACTCAGATCGAAAACTATGCAACACTTACGCTTTTGATGTGTACTAGTACTAGATAAATGTTACAAGTAAAATTTATTTTATCGGAGCTATTCTTCATCTGCCAGAGGGTCAATAAAGTGAGTGGTTGCAAAAATTACTAGAATTAATCAAAATAAGGTTATGATAAAACATGAAGGCGGAAGATTTGATCATAAGAAGTTATTAGTTAATAGAAGTGTGTGCAATAATCACAAGAATATGGTACTAGTTTAGTGAGAAGAGAATCATTGTCAGTGATCTGAATATCTTTATATGGTCTGTAATTCTTTTCACAATGATGTTACAATGTACACTTAATATATAGCTGTTGAATATGTGCAGGTAATTGGTTGGTCAATGTGGTTTTCTGAGTATCTTTTTCTTGAGAGAAGTTGGGCTAAAGATGAAAGTACTTTAAAGGTATCTTCTTGCTTATTTGCTTAACTTACATAATCTAATTCGAGTGTCAGCATGTTTTAACATGTTGACAATGTTTATTGCAGTCAGGTCTTCAACGCTTAAGAGACTACCCTCAGCCCTTTTGGTTGGCCCTTTTTGTGGAGGGGACTCGGTTCACTAAAGCAAAACTTTTGGCAGCTCAAGAATATGCATCCTCCATGGGGCTGCCTGTTCCTAGAAATGTTTTAATTCCACGGACAAAGGTAAGACATCATTGGACCTACCAGCTACCACCAAGTGCAAGATGATTAACAAATGATTCCTTTTCATGTTCTATGATTAACAAATTAGTAAATGTATGTTACCAAAAAACATATTGAACCCCATTAACCAATTTTGTATTGAGCATTTGAGCCTCTAGATATATGGGTACTAATTATTCTGCATAGGTTATTCCACCTTATCAAACTCCCCTACAAGTAGTCTCTGGTATTCAGTTTCAACCAAGTAGTTCCTGCATATGGTTGGTGTTTCTTATAGTTTTGGTCACTTATTATTGTTAAAATGCTTTCAGGGGTTTGTTACTTCAGTGAGTGAGATGAGATCTTTTGCTCCTGCAATTATCGATATGACAGTTGCTATTCCTAAGGATTCAACCCCACCAACAATGCTGAGGCTCTTTAAAGGGCAGTCTTCTGTGGTAAGCCTTCTTCATCCTCAAATGTTGGCTATGTAATGGTTAAATATTACATCGAATCGGTCTGACCTGAAACATATTTTAGACTTTTAGTCGTTATAAAGAAAGTTATTTATAAAGTTCAATTCTATTGATATGATGGCAAAAACTATATCATTACGATCCTAATCTAATTTTTTACAATATAGCAATATTAGGAGGTCGTATGCATTAAATATACATCTCGGACAACTTTCTTCATCTCTTGTAGTTATAGTCTATGTATTTGCTTGACAGTTTGATGAATCGTGGGATTTTTGTGCAGATTGATGTCAGAGTAAAGCGCCATTTGATGAAGGATCTGCCAGAAACCGATGAAGCTGTTGCACAATGGTGTAAAGATATTTTTGTTGTCAAGGTACATGTTTTTTGAGTGTCTTTTTATCCCTTTACTATATGTTATTATTTATATTTCTTCTTTATGTTCTTGCTGAGGTTCGCCTAATCTTCTGTCTTGATGCCATGATCATCAGGATGATCTATTAGACAAGCATAAAGAAGCAGACGGCTTTACAGATTTAGAGCTCCGTGACATTGGCCGACCATTGAAGTCTCTTGTGGTAATAATCATGTTATAACTAGATTTGGTTGGGCCGTGAAACAGGTCGAAAAGGGTCGGTCAAGCTGGGTTGACACGTAGCCCTTTTCGGTACACCAAATTGACATTTTTAATAGATTATTAGTTGTCAAACATAACTAGAAACTCATATAATTTTGGTAGTAAATAAAGGGATTTAGAAGGTTTAGTGCGTTAAATATATAATGTAGGTGACTTTCAACATATATCTTTTTTGGTTAACTTTTAACTAGTTTCACTAGTTTGACCCTTCAGATATAAAACATAACTGAGACCCGTTGATAAGTAAATGGACTGAAATCGACACATAATAAAGTAAAAGCAAAAACAGTTTCCTAAAGGTCGAGGGTATCGGCTATCCTTACACACATGTTTGTTATGCATCAGGTGGTCATTTCGTGGGCTTGCCTGCTTGTATTTGGGGCCTTCAAGTTCTTGCAATGGTCTAATCTTCTATCTTCATGGAAGGGACTCACATTCACTGCAATTGGGTTGGCGATTGTTACTATTTCAATGCAGATATTGATTCAATTCTCTCAAGCGGAACGTTCTACACCTGCAAAAGTGACCCCCACACGATCTACCAATGGTGTTGTGCAAGAGAAAGAGCATTGAGTTCAACTTGCTCTTGAATAGTACTTAAATGGATCGACAACCTTTTGAATTTCATATAGCCCTTCCTCTTCATTCATGAACAGATGTGTGTAGTAAAGAACAGAATGGCCTCTGAATTGTCAAATCTATCTTGTTAATTATTAGCATCAATTTAATTATTTCTAGTTGTGGATGGGTCTTGTGCATTAGTTTCATAATCTATATTCATAGTTCACTGCATTATCTTGTCTAGATATGTTTTGGGTCTGTTTATGTAGGGCCTTTTACGTTCAGTTTATTTGAGTCCGTCCAGTTTATACTGTATCTAAGATCATCTACTACGAGGAGAGTCGACAGAAATTCTAGTCATGAATCATATTATTAGTACTTAATTGTTCATAATGATATTATTAGTACTTAATATATTGATATGATCTCACATCGGCCAAGTATGGGATTGGTTGGTGGTTTATAAGTCAAGGTGTCCCCTCCTCCTTTGAGCTAGCTTTTGGGAGTGAGTTCTACACCTAGCTTATGGCATGATACGAGCCTATTTATCATATATACATATAGCAATGTGTGCAATTGACATGTAACTTGGTTAAGGTCAGGACTCAGGAGTTTAAGTTTTCGCTCCATGTCCTTTTAACTTGCTTCTCTCATCATTGGACCATTAAAGACTCGGTTAATGTCCATTAGTGACGAATTAAACATGATATTTAAGTCATAATAATTAGCAATATAAAACACTAAAGAAAAAAGGGAAGCACACATAAGAAACATGATATTCAAAAACTTTCAAATTAACATTCAAATTACAATAGCTTCATGATATTACTACAATCTTGGTTGTTTTGACTTCAACGAACTACTTGTTTGATCTCAAATTTGTTGTCTGCTTCAGATAATCCAGCCGCATTCCTTATCGAGTTCATGTGGAGCATAGTAACACCTATTAAAGAAACGATGCTGAAGCGCCTCCATAGCCGTCGGCCTATTTTTTGGATTCCATGAAAGAAGTGTAGCAATCAGATCAACTGCATCCGGACTTGCACATGGCAACAATTCAGAAATCGACACGCCAGGAAGCTCTGGAAAGATAAAATTAATCTCACTTGCAAGATCTTGATCTTTTGGGGTACCTAACAAACTACAAATTTTACACAACACCTCTACTTCACAAGAACCTTGAAACACCGGTTTGAGGGTGAACAATTCCACCATGATCGCACCCATTGCCCACATATCAACTGCATAATTATACACCGATAAATCTAGAATAGCCTCAGGGGCACGATACCAACAACCGGTTACATAATCAGTACACGAAGAATTCCCATTCATCTCACGTGCATGACCAAGATCAATCTTTATCACATTATTCTTCTTATTCACAAGAAAGCTATCCGGTTTAAGGTCATGATGAAAGTTGCCATTCCGATGCATATATGCAAGACCTTGAAACACTTGGAAACACAGCTTTTTAACCTCGGTCTCAGAAAACGGCTTCTTTCGTTCCACCATACTTTTGTAGAGGCTGCATTCCATGTATTCATAAACCAAGACTGTTATGTGGTTTTCTCTGATGATTTCTTTTAGTTTGATGATATTCGGATGATGGTTCATCTTTATGAGCGAGTTAACATCGGTTAAGTTCATGCTTTCTTCCGACGAAAGATACATTGTCTTGATCTTCTTGATCGCAACTGTTTCACCCGTCTGCTTGTTTAACGATTTCCAAACGACACCGTATGATCCACGTCCAACTTCCTCGATTTTTTGATATTTTTCCATTGTTGTTTTCGATCGAACTTTAGCTACTTTTCAACGAAACACTAGAGGGTTTTTTTTTCTTTGATAGAGATTATGAGGGAGGGATTGTGCTTATATAAGAGTAGATTTGGTTTCCGTATTGTACAAGGAGAATAACAATAAAAAATAATAATAAATAAGGTTACTTTCCTTATTTACAAGATAGAAGATAAGATTAATAGTTGCCATAATTTAATTGATTTAAATTAGTTTCCTTATTTAAAGTAAAAGTACATTGTAGATATCGATACGGATATAGTGAAGGAAGTCATGGTTTTGCTCATTTAAGCTATATATTAGTTTTTATATGACAAAATTAAAACATATTATCATAGATATAGTATTTAATTATCATAGATATAGTATTTAACTTAAATTATTTCTATGTAAATTACTATATCTATCAATGAATTATATTTCTGGACACAAGCTAGCTAATTGTTGTAATTATGTATAAATATTAATTACTTCCTTTTAAGTTGTAATGCAAATAGTTTTGTAACAAACATACTAACAAGACTAAGTCTCAACTCGGACTAGTGTCAATAATATTTTAGCGTTATGATTTATAAACTTGTCATCTAATTAATAAGTAATTATAGCCAAAGCAAATAAAAGAGTTTGTTTGTCACAAAACATATGAATGTCTTAAATTTGTTGAAACCCAACCCAATTTAAAGTGTCATACTTCATATCTGGATATAGGTGTATACAAGTTTAAAATCTAACTAATATAAATTATGAGTCGTTACAAGTGATTAAAGAAAAAATCCAAAAGAAATCTATAAAAAGTCAAACAAAACTAGGAATGATAAAATTGGGGACGATTCTAACTAATGTCAAACATAACTGAGGAAAATAAAACTAGAGACGATTTTAACCGGTTTATCTAGCCTTCAATCTATTGGAACGAGACTATGAGAGTTTACATTACTCAACACAAAAGGATATGCAAGTATATTAATTAAGCTGCCTAGATGTAGTCGAATTATTTAATGACAGACAGAAAATATATTTAAAAAAATTGGAGAATTTCATATATACCAATTAAAAAAAATCGCCGTTGCCGGGGATCGAACCCGGGTCACCCGCGTGACAGGCGGGAATACTTACCACTATACTACAACGACTTGGTTGTTTACCTATCAACGTGATAATCTTATAAAGAATCCAACATAATAATAATCTTGAAACTACTTTTCAGTGACCATCAAAGAAATTATTTTTCAATCGTAATCAAGACATCAATCAATTATATTTCGTTAAAAATAATGGACAAGAGAGTATATGTGTGTTCCAACATGTACTAGAAAAAGGGCTCATTTAAGCCCATGAAATTTGTTTGTTAATTTTCTCTCCATAAATGAGTAACATTTCAATAGTAGATGACAAACTGGCAAGAGAAGGGATTATGAGGTTGAATTAACATTTACTATAAACAAACTAATTAATCTTAAAAAAGAAAAAAAAAACAGAAAAAATAACCCTATGAAAGGAAGATAACTTTGACACAACGTTCAAATCCTACTAGGTGAAAATAATAGTAGGAGCTACTTCTTTTTAGGTAAAAGGTTACTGCGGTAAAAATTCATATCAACAACACATATAATTGTTTCCAACCTTCATAGAAAGAGATTTACCCGGTTTATGTGTAAATCAGTAAATGGCGTTTTACATAACCTCCTTGGATTAGTAGAAACTAAACCTTTGGAATTAGTTTGATTCTTAATGAGACAACAAGTAAAAAGTAAAGTAAATATACGAATTGTATAGTTGGATTAATTAACCACGTACAGACAGACTTCAATTATTTGGATACATAAACGAATGGGATCAATTACATTACAATGTACAAACAATAGAAAAAAGAATTAACATAAACAGAAAATCAACAAATAAGTGAATGTGCACAAAATAAAAAAGATAATCAATGTTTCAATAGTGCAACAAGGGATACAAGCAAACAAGTTGCAACCATTGCACCCAAAGCAGGGAGAGAAAAGGCCGCTCCAGCGTCAGGAGAAGGCGCTGGACCTTGAGCCGACACAATGGATACCGACGAGAGTGCCATGGCGACAACTGCGATCATGGAAGCCTTTTTCGCAATGCTTACTTGGGCCATTTTAATTGCTTCACCTTGGCTTACAATGATATGTTTGTGATTTGAGAGAGGGTTTATTTATAAGGACCAAAAAATGGTTTGAGGGGGTCCATGAAAGAAGGTTACAGCTTGCAATTAGTTGTTTCAACTACCATCCACATGCTAGCCTCTAATCCCCTCCTGCCAACACATTTGAAATGATTAGTTAGAATAATAATAATTAGGGTAGTTTTGTTTCTATTAAAGTGGTAAAACTCTATTAAAATAACCTAAAGTTTCCATACTACCGAATGGCATATATTTTGTAACTTCCGTAAATCCCACACAGTTGTAAACTTTGTAGGTGATATGAACATAAACATTTGAGTTGATATTTTATAGTTTCCGTGAAAATTGAGGCTTTTTCTGGAGTGGATTTAAACCATGTTAGATTTTGAGGGTTGATTATGTGATCTATAAACTATTTGTTAGGATCGATATTTGCTATTTGATCCAACCATTTCTTTGTAAGTAGTCATTTATTTTATTTCTTGCAATTTACACATAATTTACATCATAACTTATATCCCCCATTTCTTTCGAGTGTTTTGATCTTGAAACTTATTGTTCAAATATTTTAATGCCGTTTAATAACATGAAGCAAGACCAGAGAAAAAGGGGCCAATCATTGTAACGAATAATTAGAAATTCTTTGATAAAAATAATTTCTTATTATTGACCGTGCAAAATCATAGAGTTTCTATCATTTTTTATAAATAAAATTTATAAGTAGTAAATTTATATATTTGGAATGATTGGAGTATAACTTACAAGTATCACATGGAAGACTCTTTTCCCCCTAAATCAAGGAAAGAAAAAGTTGAAAGCAAATTATTCAAATCTTGGCAAGGGAGAAAACTTGATCATTCAATCTCCTTTGATTACATCTCTATAATAATATTGGATAGAGATCACTTACCTATAACTAACCTTATTCATTACGTATGAATGAATGACAGACAAATATACATATAGCATGGCGGTTCTTGAACACGAGCATCCACTTTGTCTAGTAGATTTGCAACCGGAATATCCACTATACGAAGATGACAATGACGAATTAATCACAAAACAAGATTTTCAAAGTCGATGTGAGCGGTGTAAGCAAGAGATCACATGGTTCCATAGGTATTACTACAAGTGTGCTCAGTACTCCCTCCACAAGTTTTGTCCTTAACATTAGCACACGAATCGCACCAAATCATTTATCACAAACACCCCTTGGTTGCAATCCTTGAACCACTTTTGTGCAAATGTAAGGCTTGTGACAAGGAACATAAAGGGATCTTCTATCTTTGTAGCACTTGTTTTAACTTCTTATCATCCATAGTGATTGCGCTTTCTTACCAAAATCGTTACTAATTCAACATAGTACAAATGATGCTTTCTCTCATACTCATCCACTGATCCTTTCGTATTCCTTCCCAAGAGTAGACCAAAAAGCTAAATTTGATCCCCTTAATTTGTAGGGTATGTTTAGAAGCTTTTATAGATGAGAACCTCTGGATATATAAATGCGTCAAATGCAGATACTATGCTCATCTAGATTGTGCAACATCACGAGAAGAGCATAATGTCCATTTTCGCAACTCCTGGTAAACTAATCTTTCTATATTTTTTCTGTTAGTTAATGGTCAATCCCAAAAATTAGTTATTTCATAACTATATTAATCTTGATCAAACGTTTTTATATACCAGGTGCTGAAAATCCTAAAAAAAACTTTCAAGATTCTGAATATCCGGATCTCCTCCATCTCCCATTCCCTGACATTACTCGTCACAACTTACAAAAACACTTGTTTTCCAAATTAGGCCGCAACTACCATGAACACCAATCACAAGTGAGCCTTTAGTGTGCCAATGAGAATGAACATTGCAAATTTGTAATTCATACTTGGTGCACTCAACTGCCAGCTGAAATAAAAAACCACCCGGGTCACCCAGAACATACTTGTAGTTTCATATGAGGTTCATCCTGGTCATATCCTTTCATGGTTTGATAGACAAGAACAAAGTAAATATAAAATAGAGTATATTGTCGTCTATGTCTAAGGAATATTGTGAATATCAAATTTATGTTCATTTGTTTTAGTTGTGATGTCTATGTTCATGCTGAGTGTGCTCTGTTATTGCCTCGCAAGATTCAACACAACACCCAATGAGTCTAAGTTACTTCCCGATTGAAAACCACAAGAGTGAATACTTTTGTGAAGTCTGCGAGGAGGAATTTGATCCAGAACGATGTTTCTACCACTGTCACCAATGTGCCTGGTCTGTACATTGCGCCGTCAAAACTTCAATCCGAAACAGCGCGCTATAGTAACCTACTATAAGAAAAATGTCTATGAGTTTTCGAATCTCAAGTTTGGTGGCATTCTCAATACTAAATTTCACCCACACCCTCTCTCTTATGTTCAAGGGACTAAAAGTGATGGTCTATGCAACAACTGTGGTTTATTGTTACTATATGATATGATCTTCAAGTGTATGCAGTGCGAGTATGCAATCGATAGGGAATGTGGCGAGAAACTGAGCTGTTGATTTTATGTACAAATCACTTGCCTTTTCTACTTGTATCCTTTTATGTACAAAACTTGTTTCTACTTGTATCTTTTATGTACAAAACTTGTTTCTACTTGTATCTTTTATGTACAAAACTTGTTTCTACTTGTATCTTTTATGTACAAAACTTGTTTCTACTTGTATCTTTTATGTACAAAACTTGTTTCTACTTGTATCTTTTATGTACAAAATAGATGTGTAATAAAAACATTGTATCTTTTATGTACAAAACTGTAGCTTGTATCTTTTATGTACAAATCACTTGCCTTTTCTACTTGTATCCTTTTATGTACAAAACTTGTTTCTACTTGTATCTTTTATGTACAAAACTTGTTTCTACTTGTATCTTTTATGTACAAAACTTGTTTCTACTTGTATCTTTTATGTACAAAACTTGTTTCTACTTGTATCTTTTATGTACAAAACTTGTTTCTACTTGTATCTTTTATGTACAAAACTTGTTTCTACTTGTATCTTTTATGTACAAAACTTGTTTCTACTTGTATCTTTTATGTACAAAATAGATGTGTAATAAAAACATTGTATCTTTTATGTACAAAACTGTAGCTTGTATCTTTTATGTACAAATCACTTGCCTTTTCTACTTGTATCCTTTTATGTACAAAACTAGATGTGTTCTACTTGTATCTTTTATGTACAAAACTTGTTTCTACTTGTATCTTTTATGTACAAAACTTGTTTCTACTTGTATCTTTTATGTACAAAACTTGTTTCTACTTGTATCTTTTATGTACAAAACTTGTTTCTACTTGTATCTTTTATGTACAAAACTTGTTTCTACTTGTATCTTTTATGTACAAAACTTGTTTCTACTTGTATCTTTTATGTACAAAATAGATGTGTAATAAAAACATGTACTTGCAATTTACAATGATGTGTAACTAGCTTGTATTTTATGTACAAATCACTTGCCTTTTCTACTTGTATCCTTTTATGTACAAAATAGATGTGTAATAAAAACATGTACTTGCAATTTACAAGTGTGTAAATATTGATTAATATTTTTTAATCATACGAGGGAAAAAAACATATATTTTTCCTCATTTAACTTTCGAAAAAGTAGAGACAGTATTAGTATGTAACTGTAACTCAATTCATAGATTTAGGTTTCTTTAATTAATGTTTGTGTTTTTTCATATTAGTCTTTGAACGATATCTCAACTTTTTTTCTTACCAAGTTTGTTTTGCCAGTCTTCCATTAAAGTCCAAGATAATCGTCTCATGTCAATGGATCTATTGTAACTCATAGATCTATTGCTTAACTTTCTTCCGATGGTGACCGTTTTTCATAAATTAACTTTTGCTTGTTGTCCCTTTAATATGTTGAAGAATAAAATAAAACAAATTAATAATAAAACAAAAGAAAATGGGCCCACAATTTCTCTTTCACTTAGGGACCTAGCTTACTTTACCTATTCATTTTACCAAGCCACCTTAATAATTCACCTACATATCTAATCATTTCACCCTCCTCTTTACCTATGACTTACGAATGATCCAACAATCATGAATAATATGGAACATAAAGGCCATCTCCAATGGTATTTTCAATATGCCCAAACATACCGGTCACCTCAACAAGACATCAACAAACTGTTCTAGCATATTGAACCAACATAATGAGCTCATTTTACCTCCAATCTAACATACTGATACTCAATTTACCCATGTCACATTATCATCCATATTAAATTAAAAATACATTATATTTACATATACATATACTCACACATATTAACAAAAAGAGTTGACCCCACATTTACAATATGCTTTCGGTATGCTTCACAATATACTGATGGAGCATACTGAGCAACAAACCGAAGCTACAATGGTAGCATACTGGAACTTCAGTATGTATACTGGTAGGCATATTACCATTGGAGATGGCCTAAGAACTGCACATGTCACAAATTTGTTTTTTAATAACTAAAAGTTTTTAAATCTTTTTCTTGAGCAATTTGTTAAACGTATTTCTAAGAAAAAAATTTGTGACAACAACACGGTTTACTTACATCCATAATATACAATTATACATCACTATGATGAAACAACTCACTCATTCCCAAGTTCTCATAAGAATGTAATTTGATAAATTTAATCGAAAACTCCAAAGAATATTTTTGTTATTTTTTAATCATTAAATCCATGGACGGATCTACGATGGGGCACTGTGGGCAACTGATCTGACTCAAATTTTACTACAATGTAATTTTATCTATATATATTTGTAGATTTGCGCGTAAAAAATAACAATAAATATAGAGTATATACAAATGTCACCTTTATTGTCACAAGTTTTTTCTTTAGAAGTCACTGATCTTTGTAGCATTAGTTTTGAGATAGATTCTCCATTAATAAAGTAAAAAACTTGAGCTGTTTTAATTTTTAATGGAAAACAAATTGGTAACAAGTGTTTTTTTCTGTTTGGTAAATGTGTAGTATATTAGTAGTACAAATGTATGTGAAAAAGTTATTTTTTTTTCAATTTTGACTAAACCCAGCGCTAACCAAATTCTTTTAACGAATTGAATTCTTTAAAGTCAATACAATATCTGATGGAGTTTGAAAACAAAGCTCACCCCCCTATTCAAAATTCCCTCGTTGGTATTCCAGCGACGTATGGACAAAGCCGTTTAGAGGACCTTCTTTGTCCTTCAAAAGTCATATTATTAGAGCATTCACAATGCTCACTCATCCTCCAAGGACTAGTCCCTGTCAGCACCACATCAACTCCACATCAGCCCAAGGACTAACCAAGGACTAATCCCCCAAAACACCCACAATGTCAGGACTAGTCTAGACCCACCATTTATTTAATTCTACCTTTTTAACCCAATATTCTACCATCTATTTAATTATACACTTTTAACCCTCTAACTTATACAACTTCAATTTTTTAATAAAAACACACTGAAAAATTTCATTACATATAAAAGCATACAATACAATACTAAAAAAAACACATTGTTAATTAAAAAGTACAACACTCGGACTAAAAAGAAAACATAGTTTCACATTTTATTATTAAAACAAAGAAGTACAATGGATCACGGGAGGTGCCAAATATGCTCGACAAGATCGTGACGAAGACCATGGTGAACCCCTCGGTCTCGAAGCTCCCTATTGGTCCGTGCGTGGACCGCCATCCTCTCTCGGAAAGTACGAACAGGTACACGGGGTGGCTGAGCTAGGATTTCTAGATCATAGGAGGTTATTGCATGACCCGAATCCTCGACAATCATGTTATGCAATATCACACAAGCATACATGGTTCGACGAATCCGGTTGACACTAAACGACCTTGAGGGGTGTGTAAGGATCGCCCAACGACCTTGGAGAACTCCGAATGCTCGTTCCACATCTTTTCGCGCACTTTCTTGATACTTCTTGAAATTTTTCTTTTTCGCGTCTTGTGGGCATGAAGTGTGTCCTCATGCTGGGTTTTTTTTTAATTGTAGAAAAACCGAGTCTACCTCTTCCATCTACACGCTGGTTTCGCAACTCTATAAAATGACGAGGAACAGGCTCATCACCACCTGGGGAGAAAGAAGCTATATCGTTAGCTATACGCATGAACAATTCTTTTCGCATTCGAAATCGGCGCCTAAAGAAGTGTGGCGAGTACTTTGCATTTTCCACAAAGTAATCATTCATCAACTGTTGTCCAGCACCAAGTCGATCTCTTGGTATATGAACACGAGTGTGAGGGGTAGAAGATTCCCCATTTTCGACCAAATCGATAAAATCGCCCATTATAGTGATAAGTTCTTCATCGTCGGAGTCATTCGTAAACAACTCCGGTCGAGTGTATGTGTTAGCACTTGACGGAAATGGTAAAGACATGATGATTTTAGATATATGAATGTGTGTTTTATGTTTATAAGAGTGTGTTTTTATGTATAATATTAGATATGTAAATGGTTTATATATAGATGATAAATAAGGACCAAAAGTGACAATTTGCAACAAAATAACTTCTGGCCGTTAGAGGGACCATTTGTGTCAACTTTTTGAAAAGTTTCAATGTAACTGTTAGATTCAAACAAAAAGAAAAAAAAAAAAGACGGAACGAGCTTCGTCCCTGGGGACGGACGAACGGTTTTTGAAGGACGGACGAGTCACACCTAATGGTGTGCACTCGTCCTCCAAGCTAGAACGAATCGGGGAACGAGCAGGAACGAAGGGGTTGTGAATACTCTTAATCTCAAAAGTGGATATAATGAGTTTTCACGTAAGAATCTAGAAATCTGATCACCCAAACTTAAAAAACTCAAAGCCCTAAACATGCCGTTCCCATTACCCCGAATGTTGATCTTATAAAATATCATTTGATATATTCTACAACATATTTAATTGACAAAAATTATATATATAACAATTCACATTCTCCTTAGCCGCCCTTAGCTACAGTACTATGCCTTAGCTACACCTTAGCTACAGTGCCGCCTAGCTACAGTACCATGCTGACATCAACAATTTTGTCTTTTTCTTGATTTTCTTTGTCCTCATTTACACTTCCCTCCCTCCTCCTTTCTCTCCAGTGCTTTCTCCATTCTCCTTTTTCAACCACAAAACTTTTAACTTTTTTACTTTTAGCACAAAACTTTACTCTACTTACATTTAACAACCTTTCTTAAAAAAACTACACATGAAATATTGGCCCCCAAACCAGTAAACCTTTTGGTTGCTAAAACCAACCACCACCGTCACTTACAATCAATGTAAACATCATCAAACCACAACCATTACAGTGGAAATCATAAAAAAATAATCGTTATTGGCATCGTTGATAAAAAGAAAAAGAAAAACATAACTTGTATTCTACAGATAAATAAGATACATGAACAACTACTTTACCATCGTTTCGAAGATCTCCTAGGTAGCATCAGCACTTAGAAGCTAACAATAACAAAATAACGATTGTTGACTGTATATCTTATATGTTATTATATATAATAAAAAGACAGATGGTGTTCACTCTTCATCAATCTTCACCGCCACCAACAACCACCAGCAAAGATCGGTTGGTCACCAGCAAAAACATAAATTCTTCAAACATAAACGAATAACTATACACTCCAACAGATATGCATAGAAAGCTACATCCACCTCTTGATTAATGTGGAGAAATAAGAAATAAGATATGAGGAAATAATTTTAGATCTAAAATGAAGATTAAAATAAAAAGAGTTAAATGCAAGAACGGTCCCTGTGGTTTGTCGATTTTTGCAACGGCAGTCCCTCTCTTGATTTTTTAGCAACGGTGGTCCCTGAAGACATGTTTCAGTTGCAACGAAAGTCCCTCTCTAACGGAGCCGTTAATTAGTGTCGTTAAGTTTTCCATGTGAGTAGCACGTGAGGGGTATTAATGTCCTTTCACCTACACAAACATAGAGTGTTAAAAAGTATCCGTATCCGACCCTATAGTATGAAAATCTGATCTGATTTTATCTGAAAAGTCGGATATTCGAACTTCGGATATCCTAAATTTCGGATCCGGATAATGATTTTTGAAAATCCCGGGCATCGAAAATATCCAAGAATATCCAAAAAGTTTGGATATTGAAATTCACTATGCGAAAGTTCGAATATCCAAAAATCGGATAGTTGAAACTTGGATATCCCCTCAAAATTTCGGATATTCAAAATTTCGGACAAAGGATTTCAATATCCGAACATATTCAAAATTTTGGATATTCGAAGTTTTCGGATATCCGAAGTATCCGATTTTAGAAAAAAATAAATATCCTAGATATTTTCGTAAAGTTTAGAATATTTTCGGATATTGAAATTAATCTTTTTCGATATTTTTTTGACATTTTAGGATATTTTCGGATTTAAGAAAAAAAATATTAAAATTCTTAAACTTTCTTAAAAGTCACTATCCGAATTTAAGTCTGAAATATAGGATATCCGACTTTTCGAAGAAACTCGGATCAGATTTGAGGATAACAGGTTCGCATATGGATAGTTTTGAACATCCCTAGGTTTGTGTAGCTGGAAAGACATTAATACTCCTCACGTGCTACTCTCATGGGAAACTTAACGACATTAATTAACGGATCCGTTAGAGAGGGACTGCCGTTGCAACTGAATCATGTCTTCAGGGACCATCGTTGCTAAAAATTCAAGAGAGGGACTGCATTTGCAAAAACGGACAAACCACAGGGACCATTCTTGCATTTAACTCAAATAAAAAAAAAAGACAGGTGTAGATCCTCATTTTGAAATGTGACAGGTGTATAAAGATAAATAAAGTAGAGACTAAGGTCGCGTTTGGTTCACAGAATTTGATGGAATTGGAATTAAATTTCATTCCTTAGTGCGTTTGGTTGTCCAAAGAAGAGGGAATCTCATTCCGTAGGAATGTAAACATTCCATCATTTGATGGAATCTCCATTCCTTGGGGATGGAGGAAGGAATTTCATTCCTTCCGTCACTTGAATTTTCAAAAAATCAAAAACATTCCGTCAAATTTCATTCCTTTAAATTCCAATTCCTTTGAAAGATTTCATTCCTTCCAAAAACATTCTGTGAACCAAACGCGCCCTAAAGAGTGTGAAAGACAGAGCACAGTAGCACATGGTTTTTACAAACCACACTAGGTGTCTTTCCAAATTTATTTTTAATACAATTATATTATATATCTTCTACCAATATACAACAAGGAACGAAATAACATATCAGGGCAAATGTTTGTTGGGTTTAATGGGCCACGAAGCCTTGGGCTGCTGTTTATTCAGTGGGCCACGAAATCTAACCATATAACCTATTTCATATCTTAATTTTGGGTTACTTATCAAGTTATTAACTATACACCCAACTTAAAAAAATTAATGATACAATATAATTTTGTGGAACTTATAATAATATAATTAGCTAATTAAAGTGGAATGTAAAAAAAAAAACATCATAATTAGCAGCATACAACGACAACCATACATACATTTCGAATACATTAATTAAGTTTTATTCAGATCTATATAATTATTATTATTTCATATAAATTAATAACTATAACTATTTATCATATAAATTATATTATCGATTGGTGTTATCACTTAAATGGATATTTTTATACGTTGTTATTTTACAGTGATTATATATAACAAAACTTGTAATTTGATATCTGAATGTGAAATCTACTTATGCTGTTTGTTATTTGCTAATATGTTAACACCCGCCGCAAAGCACGGGTTCATATACTAGTTAAATATAAAATCTATGAAAAACAATCACCATTAAAAGAAAGTTAATCAATAGCCCACAAACCTCAAATCAAGTTGTTTGACCACATCCATTGACACATGACGATGATCTTGGTCTTTAATGAAAGACTGGCCCAACAAATTTGGTGTTGAAGAATGTTGAGATATCATTCAAAGACTAATATGCAAAAATCATATATTAATTTTAAAAAACCTAGATCTATGAAAATCCAAATATAATTACATACTAATATTGTCTTTACATCTTTAAAAGTTAGATAGGAAGAATATCCCAACAGGAGGGTAAAAATTGATCAATTTCACAATTAAAGCAAAAAAAGAAAAATATTAAAGTTGGTTATGGTATGAGAAAGCATTTTGAAAAGTTGGGATAAGGGAAAAAAATTTACTTTTTTAGATGTCAAATCATGAGTTGTATTCATGTGCACATGGGGTTTTTGGTGCACACAAAGAAACATATCGCAGCCATTAGATCAACAAGGATATCAATACAAAAATAACATTGTAAGGGTAGTTAGGTCATTTGGAAACTAGAAACACATACACATCCAGTCTATCGCATCTCTCTCATCTCGTCTTCTCCCGTCCCTTCACCACACACCGACGAACACACACAGTCACGCACACACACACACTATCTCTTTCTCTATCATCTCCGTAGACGGCCACCATCCACTATCTACAACCACCACCAAGGACAGAGCACGTTTCGACAGAACACACACACACTTCTCCCTCCATCTGGTATTTTAACCTCAATTTTATCTTCTTATATATGTATCTGTATCTATAGATGTGTATCAATACATGCGTATATGTATTTGTGTCTATTCATTTCAATCTATATATGTGTATTTGTATCTATACCTATATATATATATATATATCTTTATGACTGCACCTGTATCTATATATGTGTATCTATATAGTTTGTGTAGCTCCGATTCGAAGTTCATGTGTTCCGATTGTTGAAATATATTCCGTTAGCTTAGATTCTGTTACACCTTAGTTTTATTTTTTAGCTAATTAAGTGTTAGTTCGATCTCAAGTTATAGATTGAAAGCTGAATTTGTTACTTCTTTAGGCTCGTGAATATATATCTAGGTTAATAGTCTCTGATCTGATTTCATTCCAGTGATTTTAATATTTTATGATTAAAAAACCTTTCAAAGTTTGATTTAGTTAAGCGATAGTTATAATTGTGTGTGTTTTCACTATATGAATGAAATAGACATGATTTTCAATAGAAACAACCAGCACGTTTCATACAGAGAATGGTAAGCATGCCCTTGAGAACACGTTTTACCGAGAGACAACTTCCCAGCTCTTTCGTGAGGGCGTTGTTGATGGTCATGGTTTGACTGAGATCACCATAGGAAAGGGCCATAGGAAAACAAAGTGATCATCGTTTAGAGCGTGTTAATGTCATGCAAAAGATTCAGGACATTAAAAGAGACGTTTTAGAATAATACATCAGTAGTATACCAAAAGAGATAAGATTGTTGGGTTTTTCAAAACAATGTTATGATTCTTATGTCAATTTCTTTAAAAAGTTGTACATATATACCCAAAAAAAAATTAAAACAAGTAGAAAGGGCCTCCATTGATGAGGAGATTGTTCCGAAGAAAGCTCATGTACCTTCTGACCCCTGGAAGTAAAAGCTATTTGAAACTATAAAAAATGAAAGACCTCATTTTGTGAGAGTATTTTTTTATCCTTATCATAAAAGATAAAACTAGCATATTGAAAATTTGAAGGTGGTTGGAATGGTCACTACATTTTCTAAAGGTTTTGATTGGTTTGCTTGAAAAGTTGAAAGGACAACTTCATTTTCATCCATTTAGTTAATTCTTTTTATTATATAGTTGTCGTTAACTTAAGCAAGTGTCATAAAACTAGTGTTGTGAAGTTAGATTTTTATTATTTGGTTATTTTCTACACTATGTAGTTTGCTAACACATGGCCATCTATGGATTTCGTGTGAGAAACTCTATGCTGTCTTGTCGACTGACCAGTGCTCAACACCATTTTATCTCTCTGATACATATGTCTTTTGGCAGTTCGATAAGCTATCACTGGTATGGGGACAACCACGACTACATCCTTTAGTGCTTCAAGAGGTAAGGCCCACTTTTTTGTACATGCATATGAGAAATCATCAAAGTAATGTGTCATCCACCTAAAATCATAAAACTTCTCTAGCTAACATCGACCTTTCATGTTGTAACAATTCATTGGCCTACTTCAGGGATTATAAGAGTTAATCTTCTTCGTCTTTCTCTCACAGTTCATCTAGAAAGCTATCCATTGGTGGTGTTGAAGAATACATACATACCAAGAAATTAGCTGCTGTGAAGATATCAAATGTTGTCAGAAATCCTAGATGGACTCTGGCAAAACCTTCTGTAACTACTCCTATAAGGCATATAATCTGAGGGAGTTCAAGTCGTGATCTGGTGTGTTCTTCTTAACCAAATAATATGTTTTTATATGGAAAGTAGAAGAACTTAATAATGGGTCAATGGATAGTTTTGGTAAATGCCAAAAGTCCAAAACGAGTCTTACAGGGTATTCCTAAAACACAATTGCCCCACTGGACATCGAATTTCCATGCTCAGGTTTTGTGATAGTCAGTTTTCATGTCGTAATCTCGTGTGTATAAAGAAGATGGTATTTTTGCATATGCAGGACAATGTTCTGGCAGCTGGTCAGGAGCACATCGAAAACAAGTTCAAGTAGTCTACGGTTCACTCACTGGTCGATGTAAAGCATTAACATCTAAAATACCCTAATGGAAAACTACGAACGCAACCTGTTGTCATTATCATATTTGCAGGAATTATAGCTACTCTTGGTATGTTCTTGTCCATGTATACAACTTCGGTAAATGCACATACATATCAGATATTTTCATAATATTATCTGCCATATCATGTATACATAGGCTTTCAAGTGCTGATACAGTTGAGCACTTAATAAGAAATTCGCCATTTGAAAAGAAATTGCCATATCATTTCTTTAATTAGTTATTACATATGTATGCTGATTTATTAGGTGACAACTTGTAATGAAATTGCCCCTTTTGTGCAACTTGCAAAGTTGCAAGATTTGACCCTCTTTATGTATGTCGTTTTCTTTAAAAACTAGTAGAGAAAATTTCATTACATACCCCTGGGGTATGTCATATTATTAAGTTTCGCCCCTCTCGTTTTTTTTATCATTACATACCCCTATGGTGATTTTTCGTATCATTACATACCCCCCATCTTAACGGACGTTTGTGAGTCTCCATTAACCCTCTCACGTGCATACCACGTGAGGGTGTTTTAGTCTTTTTAACTATTTCTAAGATCATATATCCATCACAACCATATACCCAGATCTGTATCGCTGTACGTATCCAATATATATCTATCTATGGAAATTACAGATCTAAATATATCTATATATCTATACATTTCCATATGTCTACATATTTATAAGAGATAAACATCCCTTTTCATCTTCAACACCAACATCATCCCATCCCTTTTCATCTTCAACAAAAAAAAAAATGTTTAATCATTAATTATTAATCCCTTTTTGTTCCTCAATATAACTGAACCACTAATGCCAAATAACAATAAAAATTTGGAAAAAAAAGTCAACAAAAAACTTAACCTCCAAACCACCGAAATTATATTCAAAAATTAATGAAGCTTTGGTGAATGAATTCTCTACTTCTGATTCGGACTTGTTGTGTTGAACAATTGAATTCTTCATCTAGATATAATCTCAGATCTTCCTTCTTCCTCAGATCCATTGTTTTCTCAAAACCCTAATTCGAAAAACCCGATGCCCCAAAGAAGTAACACAACCCTAGCAAAGTCTATGGCTACTGATGATGGTGTTTTATTGTCTAAACGGGGAAAGAATGAAGCGATTAATAGCAAGAAAACAAGGGAAGGAAGCCTGGGTTTTATGGAGTTGGAGAAAAACGAGGAAAACGGAAAAAAAAAGTTCCGACAGCCGTCGGCCACCGTTTATATTCTCTTTCTTGTCTCCATTTTTCTTCCTTTCTCTGGTGGTGGTGTTATGGCAGCACAACCGCCGGAATCAACCACTATCTTTTTTGTCTCCATTTTTCTTCATTTCTCTTTCCGGCGATATTTCAGGTGGGTTTAGCAAGAAAAGAGGTATCTTCTGCATCTATGAGCATACAGTCATCAACTCATCATCATCAATCTTCACCGATGTCGACATCTTTTCTAACGAGATGAAATTAGGATTTGTGTTACCTGAGTGATATTATTGGTTATTGGAGTTCATGTTTGATTTTCCATGTGCATTAGATCCGTTTGCTTTTTTGTTTGATTCATGTTTGATTTTCCATGGAGTTCATTATTGAAATTAGGGTTTTTTATTTTTTGATTTGGGGTTTTTTGTTTCATCTTCTGGTAATGTACAAAAATTAGAGTTTTTGTTTCACCTTCCAATGATTTTAATGTTAATCATTAAATGTGGTAATGTTAATGTGGTAATGTTAATGTTCATACATGATCTAGATCCAGTTGCAGTGTTGAAGAAGAAGATAAAAGGGTAAAAAGACAAATTTACCCTCATGTGCAGTGCACATGAGGGCCTTGACGGAGACACGCAAACGGACGTTAGGGTCAGGGATATGTAATGATACGAAAAATCACCATAAGGGTATGTAATGATACGAAAAAACGAGAGGGGCGAAACTTAATAATATGACATACCCCAGGGGTATGTAATGAAATTTTCTCAAACTAGTAAGAATATAGTGTATGTATACATTATATCATCAGGTGTAAATATATATTTAAAAGTCGAGCCAAGATGAAGTAAATGTATGCAGTTGGTTGTCATTTGGTATATGTATAGTAGTTTTTAAAATTATTAACAATGTATTATGTGTATGTATCAGGTAGGTTGTCATTTGGTATGTGTAGTAGGTTGACAGCAGTTTTTTGTCCAGCACTTGGGCTGTTTTGACAGCAGTTTGTTGCTTCTTTTTTTTTGCTCAGCTAATAGGCTGTTTTGACTAAAACTTTTTGCTGTTTTTTTTTGCCAGCACTTGGTTTGTTTCGACATCATTTTTTTTGCTGATTTATCATTTGTTGTTTCTCGTGCTCTAGTTATGCATTTTCTTGTATCATTATGTGCTCACCCATTTATTCTTTATAATTTTCATCAGATTATCATGTAAAGAGGGTTTAAGTGATGAGCTTTTTGATGAATATGATCACCCAAATATACGCCTTCTAGATGGAGTTGAACATGTACAAGATGGTGGTGAAGATAGAGAAGAAGAGGTAGCACAAGAATTGATTCAAAATAATGTAATTTGCGAATAATTTACCAGTTATTGTGTAATTGATATTTGGTGCTATTATTGTATTTTTGATATAACGTGAATGTTAAATGACCTTTATCTACCAATTATACATATAGTTTGCATTTTTTGTTTGTATTTTCTTTGATTATTTTCTCTTATTATATACTAAATCATATGGTGATTGGGTAATAATCTTTGGGTGATTTTATTGACATTAGAATGTAATAATTGAATCTCTTCGTGATTAAGTACCAATCCCATGGGGATTATTTGTTTTTGTTCTTCGTAAATTTTTTAGCCAGTTATGGTTTAAATCTTTTAGTGATTATGTGCCAATCCCATGGGGATTATGTGCCAATCCCATGGTGATATCAGTCATATGGTAATTAGAATGTAATAATTGAATCTCTTCGTGATTAAGTACCAATCCCATGGGGATTATTTGTTTTTGTTCTTCGTAAATTTTTTAGCCAGTTAAGGTTTAAATCTTTTAGTGATTATGTGCCAATCCCATGGGGATTATGTGCCAATCCCATGGGATATCAGTCATATGGTAATTAGAATGTAATAATTGAATCTCTTCGTGATTAAGTACCAATCCCATGGGGATTATTTGTTTTTGTTCTTCGTAATTTTTTTAGCCAGTTATGGTTTAAATCTTTTAGTGATTATGTGCCAATCCCATGGGGATTAACAGTTAAAATACACAAACACAGATGTTTTACCCAGTTACGGTTAAAATCTCTCAGTGATTAATAGCCAATCCCTTGGTTATTAAGTGTTAAAATACACAAACAGAGATGTTTTACCCAGTTACGGTTAAAATCCCATTGGCCCAAACCTGTTTGTGTATTTTAACACTTAATCACCAAGGGATTGGCCATTAATCACTGAGAGATTTTAAACGTAACTGGTTAAAACATTTCTGTTTGTGTATTTTAAAAGATAATCCCCATGGGATTGGCACATAATCACCAAGGGATTGGCATATAATCACTAAGAGATTATAACCATAACTGACTAAGAAATTTACAAAGAACAAAAACAAATAATCCCCATGGGATTGGGACTTAATCACAAAGAGATTCAATTATTACATTCTAATTACCATATAATTGATATCACCAAGGGATTGGCACATAATCACCAAGGGATTGGCATATAATCACTAAGAGATTTGAACCATAACTGGCTAAAAAATTTATGAAGAATAAAAGCAAATAATCCCATGGGGATTATTTGCTTTTGTTCTTCGTAATTTTTTTAGCCAGTTATGGTTTAAATCTTTTAGTGATTATGTGCCAATCCCATGGGGATTATTTGCTTTTGTTCTTTGTTAATTTTTTAGCCAGTTATGGTTTAAATCTTTTTGTGATTATGTGCCAATCCCATGGGATTGGGACTTAATCACAAAGAGATTCAATTATTACATTCTAATTACCATATGACTGATATCCCCATGGGATTGGCACATAATCACCAGGGGATTGGCACATAATCACTAGGAGATTTTAACCATAACTGGTTAAAACATTTTTAAAGAATAAAAGCAAATAAAACAACAATCAACTATCGGCTAACCCTCGACCTTCAAACCCTAAACCCTAGAGCGGGATGTAGTAGGGGGACGTATGTATACGGTACTCTTTAAGGTTTAGGGTTTGATTGCTAATCCGTGGGGAAAGCTACATTCTAAAACCCTAAAAACCCTAAAATGCTTAAAAGGATGAAGGTTCCCACTCTAGGGTTTATGGTTTGAAGTCCGAGGGTTAGCCTATCGGCGGCTAACCCTACACTTCAAACCCTAAAGCGTACCGTGTACCCGCTCTAGGGTTTAGGGTTTGAAGGTCGAGGGTTAGCCGATAGGCTAACCCTCGGGCTTCAAACCATAAACCCTAGAGTGGGAACCTTCATCCTTTTTAGCATTTTAGGGGTTTAGGGTTTTTAGGGTTTAGATTTTAGGGTTTTAGCTAACCCTACAAGTTCAAACCCTAAAACCTAAAGCTAAATTGCTAATCCGAGGGGAATGCTACATTCTAAAACCCTAAAATCTAAACCCTAAAATCCCTAAACCCTAAAATGCTAAAAAGGATGAAGGTTCCTACTCTAGGGTCCAGCTAACCCTACAAGTTCAAACCCTAAAACCTAAAGCTAAATTGCTAATCCGAGGGGAATGCTACATTCTAAAACCCTAGAAATTCTAAACCCTAAATGCTAAACCCAAAACTCTAAACCCTAAAGCTTAATTATATGGTAATTAGAATGTAGTAATTAAATCTCTTTGTGATTAAGTCCCAATCCCATGGGGATTATTTGTTTTTATTCTTCTTAAATTTTTTAGCAAGTTATGGTTAAAATCTCTTAGTGATTATATGTCAATCCCTTGGTGATTATGTGTCAATCCCTTGGTGATATCAATTATATGGTAATTAGAATGTAGTAATTAAATCTCTTTGTGATTAAGTCTCAATCCCATGGGGATTATTTGCTTTTATTCTTCTTAAATTTTTTAGCAAGTTATGGTTAAAATCTCTTAGTGATTATATGCCAATCCCTTGGTGATTATGTGTCAATCCCTTGGTGATATCAATTATATGGTAATTAGAATGTAGTAATTAAATCTCTTTGTGATTAAGTCCCAATCCCATGGGGATTATTTGCTTTTATTCTTCTTAAAATTTTTAACCAGTTATGGTTAAAATCTCTTAGTGATTATAAGTCAATCCCTTGGTGATTATGTGTCAATCCCTTGGTGATATCAATTATATGGTAATTAGAATGTAGTAATTAAATCTCTCTGTGATTAAGTGTCAATCCCATGGGGATTATTTGCTTTTATTCTTCTTAAATTTTTTAGCCAGTTATGGTTAAAATCTCTTAGTGATTATAAGCCAATCCCTTGGTGATTATGTGTCAATCCCATGGGGATTAACTGGTTAAAAAGTATAAACAAAGAAATGTTAATAAAATCAACCAGGGAATATTTACCCAATCACCATATGATTCAATAAAACAAATGGATGTCAATGAAATCACCCAAAGATTATTTACCTAATCACCATATGATTTAGTAGATAATAAGGTCATTTAACATTCAAGTTATATCAAAAATACAATAATAGCACCAAGTATTCACAAAAATTGATAAAGTATTCACAAATTACATTGCTTTGAATCAATTCTTGTGCTACTTCTTCTTCTCTATCTTCACCACCATCTTGTACATGTTCATTTCCATCCAGAAGGAGTACATTTGGGTGATCATATTCATCAAAAAGCTCATCACTTGAACCCTCTTTGCATGATAAATCTGATGAAAATTATATATAACAAATGAGCAAGCACATACTAATACAAGAAACTAGAGCACGGGAAGCAACAAATGACGAGCTATAATAGCCATGATAAACCAGCAGGAAATTAATGTAGAAACAGACCAAGTGCTGGGCAAAAAAAATCAGCAAAAAACTGCAGTTAACAGCCTATTAGCTGAACAATAAACAACAACAAACTACTGTTAAAACAGTCCAAGTGCTGGACAAAAAACTGCTGTCAACCCACCCATATTTATTTTTGGCAAGGACCAAGGTAAAGAAAGACAACGATTGGTTTCTCAACTAAGGATGAGGGTTCATCGTAAATCTACAGACCTCATTTCTCTATCATTTCAAATTGATTTCTATGTTAGTTTACTAATAAAACGCTTTTCCTGATCAACAACTTCATGAACGCTTTCCTGATCAACAACTTCATGAACGGATTGATGTAGCCTTTGCAAGGTGTTGGCAATGAGAATGTAAGTTGCTGGCAGTTCTACCTCATTTTCTTCTTTTTATGGTCAAATTTATAGACTGAATACATTAATTAACAATTAGGGTGACAATGGGTGGGTTAGGGAGGATGGGTAATGTTTTCTAACAGTTTTGGGTCAAAATTTGTAGGTATTGGGTTCGAAGCGAGCCAGTTAACCCAAAAGATTTTTTATTCAAATTTCTTTCAAGTTCTTTGGTGAATATTTAGCATAGACTATCCAGAAGCATCTGTTTAACCCTATATACCTGAATAAAATAGATTTCTGGTCGGAGTACTTATACAACTATATTCAGCCCATTGTATATACTTCATTTATCTAACAACTTTTTGAATCAAGAAAAAAGCATTTAATCATTCTTGATCCTTGTGTAACCTCAAAAACAAAACCTGATGAATAGCTTGTTACTTTGACATGAATCCCATTTAATCATCTAAAAACGAGACCTTTACATAATATAAAATGAAGTGTAAAACACAAACTGAACCACTAATGACTCAAGAGTTTTGACCAGGAGCAAAATATGATTATTATGTAAACTCAAAGAGAGACATTTTATTCCAAATCTCACAAGATGACCACCTGGCCCACTTTGGTAAAAAACAATTGTCATATAAACCATCAGGTGGTTTGAAAAGAACCAACAAGGGAAAACTTGGACTAACTTATCTTGTATAAACAGAAAATGTTGGAACTTTTTATTTTTATAATTAGTCCACCCGACTTTAGTTTTCCCGAAACCTTCCATTAATTCATTAGTCATTACTACTTTCAACCGACTATTACATAAAAAGGTTATCAAGGTACAAGACATATACATGATCCACTCTAAGTACTTGAAAATTTCACCAGTATATGTTACAGCTAAACTTGTTGCAATCTAGACCTATTTACAAACTGATATATATGCTATTTTCTTACTAGTTTCAAAATGCACATACATGCCTTACTAGATACTGCTAATAAAGCCTCTGTAAAACTGGTACATGCCTTACTAGATCCTGCTAGTCAAAATAGATATAAACTGACCAATTCCTTGTGAAAATGAGCCAAGAAAAAGGTCGGATCTTAGCCACATACAAGGGCCAAAACAGAAATGAAAATTTCTTAGATTGCGATTGTAGTGATATCATTATAAAGCATGAAAAAATCATAGTTAGAAATAATACAAGAGAGTAGTTATTCAGACAAGTAAATAGCAAGAATGACAGGTGACTGATTACCTCTTCAACAACAAAATATGTTTTTACAAACTGCCAAATTATGTTTCCATTTAAGCCATTCAAACAAAAGATATTCGGTATGGAAATTGGTCATTAAACTGGTCAATATTTCTACCTTGACGTGACTGTTGTCTACCTAGTCGGATGTAGATGCAAGTGGTGGTTTCCAGGATCCTATAACAAACTTTCCATTATGCTCTAACCTACTAAATGATACTTAGCCAAAAAGCTAAATAAGCCACTATTCATGTTAACAAGACACGCACACAAAAAGATATGTTAACATCTATGATTTTGCCTAAAACAATTGGTGGGGCAGGGCATTGACCATTATAATGAAAATATTGAGAGCTTAAATAAATATTCACATCTTGACAGAACAAGGACAAGTGGTATATGTGAATTACCTGTATCGCCATCTTGCAGCTGCATTGACTGTATAGAAGGAGGTTACTCAAAATCGTCAATCCAGTCCCCATAAATACAATTATTTCTCTTAGGCTACTTTTGGAAAGATCCTTGTACTGTGCCTGATAGGTGTTCAGAATCACCTGCACAAGCAACTGATGTGACAGAGGGTCTGACAACACAAGCAACCGATGAGGCAAAGGTCACTCCATTGTTTTAGAAACATGAGCCCTTGGTTGTTGAGATTAGCCTCTCTGTTAAGTATTAACAGGTCCGCCGCCATCTCGTTGCATCTCAAACTAACCTCAGATTAACTGTTTGTCGATGGTAGTGAGTATGGCCGTTTTGATTTGAAAGAGATGGTAGTACAAGAAAACTTGTTAAAAAGTAAATGGGTGAAAACTCAAAAGAATTGTACATTTTTTTTCATAAACAATGTTCAGAATCTCATTATTAATTTACTTTTACATTATAATATGTTTGAGCTATAAGTAATAAAAATATAAGAAAAAAGTCTTTCGGGTAACCTGAACCGCATAATTACCCTTTCGGCCAACCAAGCTTCAGGTGACTGGCAAGGTAAAAACAGGATTGATTTACAGTTCCAGAGTTCCATAATTTAAGCCCCCTCCCCCTCCTATATCTCTTTGCGATGCTTTCTTAAGTTATAAGAAGTTACAACATCATCAGCTTCACTACCAGTCTACATCCCAAGTTGATCTCCAGAAAACTTCCAAAGGGTTGCTAAGTTGCATCATTGCAAAATAACAAGTTGCACCTAGAGAGACAGAGAGTGGACCAAGAGCAGCTTTCATCTCACCGACCTACAATTACGATAAAATCTCACTTTGCCAAGACTTGCTAATCAAATTTCCAAGTGTTCACTTATTACTTTGCGTGCTGCAATGCTCGTAAGTGAGGTTCACTTATTACTTACCCTTTTTAACAGACCCGTGACCTTCTGTAACATGAACTATGTAGAGTAATAGCCATTATTTTTGGAAGAACTTAGGTGTATATACAGACTTTATAAAATAGAAAACAAACTAATAATGTCAAACATCAACTCGCAAGCCCTCAAATTAAATTGCTTGTATTTACCTTGTCCTCGGAATCTCAGATTGCTACTCTAATGCTCCTGTGGCTGGGAAGATCCTTGCCGGAGAAACATGGCTGTATAATGAAAGGAAGAACTACATATAAAAAAATTTAAAATCATCGATGATAGCTAGACTAAATTTACCATAGAACTATTTGGTAGTCTAACTATCTGTAAAAGAAGAAACAGGTTTGTGTTCCCTTAATACTTTCAAATCTCTGGCAGCATCACAATTATTCTGGATACAATCCACACAAAGACTCGAGTTCCCAAAGAATGAATAGAAAGATGAGTTAAGAAATTTCAGCAACACATTGCTGGTATTTGACCCATGAAGAGGTTGTACGAAATTTTTAGTTCAATTAACAGTTTAACACATGAAGCCCCGCAAGTGATGCTAAAGTTCCAGTTAGACAATTGTGAGAAACATCCAACTGCTCCAGCATCTCCAATTTACTGAAACCCGAGGGATTATTTCAGACCATAAACCATTGTTGCTGATGTTTAAAGTCCCAAGTGTCTTAAGATCTACTATTGATGAAGGTATTGTTCCTAATGGATTTCCACAAAGTCAACCAGCGAATATGGAACTAACAAACCGAGCAACTGTGACAAATAATAAATACGTTGATACCTAGCAAAGACTGACACTAAACAAGCTACTTATCATATAATGTCTCCATTAAGATGGGAATGAATCAAAATCTGCCAACTGGTACAATCACACACACTAACGAACTACAATATGTGAAAATAAAGACTAGTAACTAAACTTAGTGAAGTAAGAATTAACACTTACATTTGAATTAACACTTAGTTAGCTTGATTTTACGTAATAAAACTAAGCGGTAACCGACTTTCACATAAATCAGAGACTACAAACCTATATATATATATATAACGAGCTTGATGAAGTAAAAAATTAAGCTTTAATCTCTAATTTGAATTCGAATGAACACTTAATTAGCTAAAATAAAACTAAGCAGAGCTAACAAAATCACTATAATTCAACAATCGGAACACATGAGCTTCTAATTGGAGCTACACACACACACACACACACACATATATATAGATATAGATACACTATGATTCAAAAATCGAAACACATGGACATAGAATTGGAGCTACAAAACTATATAGATAACACATATATACAGATACAGATACACATATATATATAGATACACATACAGATATAAATTAGAGAATATTAAGGTTAAAATCGTCGGGGAGAGAATGACAGAGAGAATGCTCGGTGTGTATGTTCCATCAGTAAAGGTTCCGCCCTTGGTGGTGGTCGGAGATAGTGGTCGTGCCGGAGATGAGAGAGCAAGAGATGGAGTGTGTGTGTGTGTGTGTTTTAGTCGGCTGGGAAAATGAAAAGATGTGGGAGAGATCTGGAAGGAAGGGTGCATGTGATTTGTTTTCCTTTTGCAAAATGACCAAAAAGCCCCTCCATGTATATTTTTATAAGGATGATAGCATTAAATCTGGACCATAGATCTCATTGATCCAATGGCCACAAATGAATCCCTCATGTGCACTTAAAAGATCATGTGCAAATGAATAAACCACATGAAAAATATATCATGATTGAATAACAATATATGAGAAACAATACATATCAATAAATAGATAGATTGTGGAAAATGTTTTCTAGTTTTTCCATTTCTAATTTTCTGAAAAATGAAATGAGTTTTTCATCTCTAGAAAACAAAAGAAAATTTTAAAAATGCATTCAAAACTAGAAAATGAAAAACATGTTTTCAAAATTTAAAAATGGAAAAGGAAAAGTGGAAAACAATAAAAAAGTGTTTTCTAGTTTCCATAGAAAAGTGGAAAACAATGTTTTCTGTTTTCATACTATGTTTTTTTTTTTTTTTTTTTTTTTTTTTTTTTTTTTTTTTTTTTTTTTTTTTTTGGTTTTTTTTTTTTTTTTTGTTTTTTTTTTTTTTTTTTTTCTGTTTTCATGGAAAATATTTTCGAAAAACTATGATTTGAACGCATTTTCTGTTTTCCATGTTTTCTTGGAAAACAAGGGGTGTTTTCCCCAACTAAACGCACCCTTAGGGCGTGTATGGTTACAGAAAACACCCCTCGTTTTCCATTTTTGTTTTCCAAAAAAACATGAAAAACAGAAAACGTGTTCTAATCATAGTTTTCTAAAAATGTTTTCCAAGAAAACAAAAAACAATGTTTTCCACTTTTCAATAGAAAACTTGAAAACATGTTTTCCTTGTTTTCCATTTTTCATTTCCTCTCTCCCCCTCACCTCACATATCAAACATGTTTTCTAGTTTTCTAATTAGAACGCGTTTTTAAAAATTTTATTTGTTTTCTAGAAAATAAAAACCCCTTTTATTTTCTAGAAAATTAAAAATAAAAAACTAGAAAACATTTTCTACAACCAAACGGATCCTTAGTTTCTGGTCTTATTTCTTGGAAGATTGACCATCACGAACCTGTATTCTAACATGTTCTACATAATATAATACTTGCGAATAAGAAGACAGTCAGACACCAATGTTCCATGTACAAACACCGACGGAAGAAAAAGAAAAAAAGAATTCCACGCCAATAATCAAACTATGACCGACAATTTTGACACGGAACCTGTTAACACGACAAGACACGACCTGTTCTTAACAGGTTTCGTGTTTGACCTTAACATGTTTCGTGTCTTAACAGGTCCGGACCTGTTAAGACCTGTTAAGATTGTACATATATATAAAATACTATAAAATATTGTACATAGATTTGTAAGAGTTTTTGCATCGTTAAGTTTTTTTTTAATATTAGTCAAGAATTCTATAAAATATATGTTAACAGGTTTCTTAACAGGTCTTAACAGGTGCACCTGTTAATTTTCGTGTCGTGTTCGTGTTTGAAAAAAATGACACGATTAGTTAACAGGTCGTGTTCGTGTTTGACCTTAACAGGTTCGTGTACTGGGGGATTAAGACGTTTAGTCATGTATTTATAACTGGAATCCTCTTTTTTGACATGCGTCCTTCCCCAACTACCTATGTTTCCACAACCCAAAACCATTACCATTCATACATACATACACACGTAACTATTTAGAGAAAAAAAAAAGGCCACAAGTTCAGTCCCTGTATAGAACATAATAATATTAAGGATTTCAAGATCCACCGGCGAATTTCTGTGCACCTATGAGGCTTTTCGTTAACCATATTGCTGTTTCTCTTGAAGAAACCGTCTCTTCACCAAATGGTTTCAAAACTGCAGCAAGCTCTTCAAGTTTTTCTTGTTTTAGTAACCGTGCACATAACTCAAGCAATGACTCTAATGCATCTGCTCTTTGTTGAGTTGCGTTTAGCCACTCAGTCTTGCTGTTGGTATCACTTGATGGGGTGGGTGTAGTTGCTAATGGTTCGTTAACTGGTGCAGTTTTCTCTATTTGCTTCAAGTCAGGTTCTTGATCAACAGGTTCGACCGGTTTGGGTTCAACGGCTTTAGTTTGCTCTGTATCCACCTCAAAAATGACAGTTTGAGCTGATATGTTTTCTTCATCAATCAATTCGCCTTTTTCGCTAAATGTCTCCAAGATATTGTCTATTGTCTCGTTTCCAATATTATCATCGTCGAGTTTCTGAAATAGCGGAAGACTTGTTTCCTCTTGTTCACCATTCGAAAGATCCAACGAGCTCGACATTGTGCTGACCTTTTGTACTACGGAATCTGAATTTTCTGGCCCATCCCCATTACAAACTATGGTTGTCTCGCAACTTGTGTCGCCACTATCATTAAAATAACTTGTCGGGTCTACCCTTTTGGTCTCTAGATTTGTTTCTTCTTCCACTACTGCGAATATAGGGTTGTTATGTAAATTTCTAACAGGCATATCACTGTTACATTTCTCTTCATGCTTTGTTACTTGTACTTTTTGTTTTTGAACATGCACATCTCTCTCCCGTGTATCTTTTCCCTCATTTGGTTTCATGGGTGAATGTTTCTTCGGAGTCTTATCATTTGGGCTGTTTGGAGGTTTCACGGGTAAAAACACGGTAGATGGGTTGTGACATTTGAGGAGGTAAGGTTGTAGGTGTGAATGTCTTAGAAGTTCTGCAGCCTATCAATTTCACACATACTAAAATTAGATTAATAAACTCAAATCCGTAGAATGAAAACTTGACATTTGACTTACAGTTGGTCTATGTTCTGGACTTTTCCTTAACATTGTTTTTATCATCTGTTTCCTGAAACATTGACAAAAATAAATTTTGTTATATCTAACACTCCAATCAGATTACTAGAATTGGTTTGGGATCTAGAAACTTACAATGTCGATGAATACACAATGGGGAGTGGAGAAATGGTGGATCTGTTTATCTTGTTGATAAGTCCTGACATATCCTGCAGGGTCAAAGACGTTAAGTATTCAAAATATACTCTTCAAAAACTCGAAATAAAGAATTTGGGACTATATGATAAAGAGCGAAATATGTAACTTTGCTTTGGAAACCGCTGATAAAAGATATGATACAATTTTCACCTAGAAATCTGGTAATGGAATATTTGGCAACTTTCATGGGATATAGGAGACGTCTTTCAAATTTGTGGTAAACTATAACTACGAAAACTTCAAAGGGAAAGGAAAAATTAACTTTTCCCGTGTATATAAACCGCTTTGTAAAATATGACGGAAAATACAGGTAACCATTTGGACCCATTTACTTACAAACAGGCTGATTGAGGTTATGCTTTATGTCTAACGGGTCAATGGGTTAATTTGAAAAAAGTTGGCTAAAGTAAACCACTTCAAATATGTCAAAAGTCGCTAAAGTGAATGCATGGAACCTCCTAAGTCACATTCCGCGTATTTGACACATTAGTTTTTCTATAGAAAAAAGCTAGATATTCTGTACAAATGGTGTTCCGCAGCAACCCACTCCTTTGCCACCTCTATAGCAAGTGAATAAAATACATTGATAAAATGTTAAGCATATATGAATTTAGTAGCATAATTAGCTATAATATAACTTACAGGAGCTCGAAATGGTTGTTGATGTGCACAAATCTCGAACATGCAGCAACCTAAGATAAGCAAAAGAAAGATAAGTTATGGTCATTAAGCATCCAAAAAAATAAAGTGAAAGTTTGAATGGTGATATGTTTTGTAAGTAAGATGCAAATGAAGGTTGTGCCTTTTATATGTTTTGCAATCATTGTGTTCTTACCAAGCGACCAAATATCAGATTTGTAGCCGTAAGGAATGTCTGCAAGGAGTTCGGGACACATGTAGTTGGGAGTCCCAACAACCTGTTGATTCAATAGGCTTAAAGAAATTAGAATTTGAGTATACTGACGTTGAATTTAGTTCCAGACAAGAACCATAAAATAGTGTCAAAATGGACGGGGCGGGTTAAAACAGGTCATACTTTAGTGCGGGTCAAAACGTGCAAGGCCGGATTAATACACAAATTGTGTAGTCTTTTAAAACAGATAAATACAAGATAATGTGCTAATGTTACAAAATCAAATTCTCACCCCGGGAACATCAACCCTATTACCGAATATGTTACAAAATCAATTTTATTATAAACATAATCTAACTAAATATTTGAATAAAACTGCTTAGGGGATTTGCATGTAAGCTAAATATACTTTTATGACTTTCAGCCCATTTGACCCATTCGCTTTTAGCTAAGTTTTTTTATTTGACCTGTTTGAGATAACACACAAACCAAATCGACTAATTTATAACTGGTAAGTAAATTGGTTGTATCCATCTCTAGCCATAAACGGCTATAAAGTAAGATTTTACTGGGAATATGGTCAAATTACAGTTTCCACTATAGCAAGTATGTTACCGAGGAAGCAAGGTCTTCTGAGTTTAGGAGTTTCGCGAGTCCAAAGTCACCTACTCACCCCACAATAAAGTTTAGAAACTACCAAACAATGGTATTCCAAATTATAATGAGTATAAAATTTTCTTTCTTACCGAGACGAATGTCGTTCTCCTTTGTGAGGAATATGTTGGAACACTGAAATTGAATAAGAAAATGTGTAAGTTTGAGAACATAGGATTCGATATTAAATGGAATATTTAACTAAACATAGGCTAAACTCTAAAGAATGTTTAATTAGTCATGGGCAAAGAGATAGCTCCCATTGAAACATTATGTAAACCAAATAGAGTACTGGTTTAATGAAATAACAAAGAGCCTACCTTTAAATCCCTATGAAGGACACGATTAGTATGCAGGTAATCCAATGCAAGTAATAATTGTGTCAGCCATTTGCAGAGTTTCTATAAAGAAAAATATATCGATAGATCAGTTTTGTATAAGTGATGATACACTTGTATGCCATTTCCTTTGCTCAGACTTCACAAAAACAGATTCACAAGTTCCATCTTAGTTGTATAAGTGATGATTATAAACAAATATAAAGCACAAGAAAACAATTAATGAAACGGGAAATAATAAGGTTTATCCATTACCTCCTCTGGGAAATATGTTCCTCTAGCCTTCCGTATAAGCTCAGCTCTGATCAACAAAAAAGTCGATACTCTATGTTAATAAACAAGGCTAGTTTTCGGGTATATTCTTGTTCTTGGTTTCCTTTGTAGTTCGATTAACTTTAAGGTTTGTTGGTTTTTTTTATATTCCAACACATCTGAAGAACATTTTAATGCTTCGCAGTTAAAATATCTCATGAAAACGCGATTTCCTTATCTGAAGCTTTATTGTTCAATTATATGTGGCCATTATTTACATTACAAATAAACTACAACTCAGTTAGGTCTTGAGTCACTCTAGTTTGTTTTTGCTAAAACAAGTTCAAAAAAGTTGACTAATAGTCAAAACAATTTTCTTATTGATGTGCTAGATTCAAAAGGTTGTAATTTCAACCAAATGTCTACAGACTTACATGTCACCTCCTTCACAATAAGCCGTCACTATACATATGCCAGCCTACAAAACAAACAAGATGTAAATATTCTTGTTTTCAATCCATATGGTGTTCTCATAATGGAGAAACAATGATAGTTTATTCATTAAGAAACAATCTTTTAAAGGGTAGCAGAGTCCATTTACTTAATGAATGTGCACATTTTAGGAAAATTTGCAAATTTTATTTGCTAGACGTCTTACATACAAAAGGCGGGGAGGAATGTCTTCATACAAATCATTATCCTTGCATTTTGCAAAAATAACGTACTCTTTGAGCTCTTATACAAGAGAATCTCAAATAAAACAATATATAAAATAGGAGGTCCAAGTCACCTTATCCACCCAAGCATCTTTGTACTCCACAACGTATGGATGATTAAGTCGAGATATCAAATCCATCTACAATAAGAACATATAAAAAACTTTCTTAGCTCAAAGTAAGGAACTTATTTTAAATTCAACAAGTTCCTTTCCGGGAGGTTTCAAATAATGTGCGATTTTTACTTTTTTCAAGTCTAATTTTTCTCCTTTTTACCATTAGTAACCATTACTAGAAAAACGCTACACTTTATTTTGATCCACAATAGTATACTCTATGTTAAACCCAAACTTTTGAAATACTGCTGTACATTTTCCTCACACTATCTCCCAGAGCAGTCTTCTCATTTAACCACCATCATACAAAAACAAGATTTAACGTGATTTCTCTTCCGTGACAAAGACAGCTTTGTTATTATCAGTTTAACCACAAAAGAACAAAATATTTCGATGGATTTTACTTAATGACGAAAATGATAGGTTCTGAACTTTATGTACAAGAATAACAATAAATCAAGTAAACTATCAATTCATTCAGAATTTTAGTGTCCCGTATCTAGAGAACTCTTAAAAAATATGATTTTAAGCTGGCTATGATGCCATCATTGACATTGCAGAACAGAAACGATTCATCACTTCTTGCTAACACAAATACTATTTTACAAAATTCATGACTCCACGTGTCATCAGTCCCAGAATTACCGCCATTTTTCAAGTACCGTTGTCTGACTAATTATTTTTAAATTTTAAATACCAACATATAAAACATTTTATTCCATTGCGACGAGGTTCACTTTACAAATTGGTAATATGATCTTCAATGTACAAACCGGGATCACATCAACGTTCATTAAAAGAAATGTTTGACTTCAATAAAGACAAATGCAAATCTAATTATGAAACATATCAAATAGTGATAACTAGGAATTTCTGGCCCCGCGTTGCGGGACATTAATTATCGTGTTGAAACGATTGTGTTATTTAGTATTATAACAAACATTCTGTCATGGATAGGTTGTTTAAAAGTTTATCATATCAAATATATATTTAATATATTTATTTAAAGGCAAAAGCACAATAGTTTCCGTCTGCGTGTTGCGTGGTTTCAATTAGTTCGATTAGTTTTGTTATTGATGATTTATGTTTCTAAAAACTTTGACATATAAAATATATATTTATTCAAAGACAATACCACAAAAAAATTAATAAAGGTTTTTAATATATTGTTTGGAAACCTGAAAACGATTATGTTTTGTTATTGATGATGTGTCGCTATATATGTTTGTTAAAATATTTGACATATGAAATGATATTTATTCAAAGGCAATAGCACAAAAAAGTAGTTTTGATATATTATTTGAAACCCAAAAGAAAAAAAAAAAGTAAGAAACCAAGAATTAACCCGTAATTTTAAACCTCAAAGGGATCTAATGTGGTAAAATATGAATATTGTTACAAAAAAAGAATAAACGTTTTCAATATAATTACAAAAAAGTAGTTTTGATATATTATTTGAAAACCCAAAAGAAAAAAAAATGTATGGAACCAAGAAGTAACCCGTAATTTTAAACCTGAAAGGGATCTAATGTGGTAAAATATGAATATTGTTACAAAAAAAGAATAAACGTTTTCAATATAATTATTTGAAAACCCGAAAGGAAAAACATATGGAAAAAACCAGGAAGTAACTCGTATTAGAAAACCCGAACCGGATGCGATTTGGCAAAATCCGAATAATGGTGCGGGTTGTAACATGGACGAATAGTAACTCGCCACGCAGGCGAGTTACTATTCACATGCTATTCAATTATTAGAGTATATAATATAATATAATATAATAGGAAATTAGGAATTACAAAAGAAATACCTCCTGATGTGCTGTCTTCTTAAACTTCTCTGTTTGCTTACTCAATCTAATCTTCTTCATAACATACCTATTAAAATCACACAAATTTATATCTATGTTAAATTTAAATAGTCTAAATTATGAAGTCTGGCCTATTTTAAATGATAATTATTATTGATCCAATAACTTAAGTATCTAACTCCATTTTCTTCTTTTTAATTAAAACATACAAATAAATAGAAAATCAAAGCAACCAAAAAGCATTGATTTTCAAGAATTGCATATGTATGCAAATTTGTGCCCAAAC
Source organism: Erigeron breviscapus (assembly GCA_034093135.1). NCBI lineage: Eukaryota > Viridiplantae > Streptophyta > Magnoliopsida > Asterales > Asteraceae > Erigeron > Erigeron breviscapus. The sequence goes on along the minus strand of CM067171.1, from coordinate 2,805,517 downwards.
TGAACTTGCATTTCCAACTATAAACCCTAGAAATTGCAATTAATATGATATAACAAAAGAACACACACATATAAGGGTAAACGGATAAGGTTTTTACTGTTCAAGTTACCCGGAGAAGACGAGTCTTTGACTCGGATTTAAGCGGCCTAACAGAGGTAACTCTGTGACCCATTTCCTAACCTTTTTCCCTGCCACTCCTAAAGTGTTTCCCTAGTGAGGTTCAAACCTAAGACTTCTTATGAGTACATCAGGACGCCTAAATACACACAATTGATATTTTATATTTAAATGAAAAATAGAAAAATACATACTTCTTTTTTTCAGTCTTATGGAGAACAAGAAAAGCAGCTCCAAAAGATCCTCTACCAATCTGCTCAATAACTTCATAATCTTCCATCTTTGACATGCCATCACCATTTTCAGCTTCCATTTGTGACATTTTTTTCAAAAACCCTAAAAAAGACTCAATTTTTATGACTAAAAAGTCAACAAATCAGCTAAAACATGAACAAAAACAACTGGGTTTTACCTCAAATCACTTAAAAAGCTAGAATACCTCAAATTTGGTTGATTTGCTCAAAAAGCTCAAAGCTTTGTGGCTTAAAATTAATGGGTTTTGTGAGAAATTTAAAGGGTATGTTTCAAAACTTTCAAGAAACTTAGAAATAAAAAGTTGACATTAAAATTAAAACTTTGAAATTTTCCAACAATGATGATATCAAGCTTCAAGAATGTGGGTAAGAAATAGAAAGATAGATGTGGGTCAAACACTTGATTAAAGTTGAAATTTAGAGTTGTTTATATCTAAATATAGGTGGAAAAACAAGACTCAAGTAAAGCAACTTCAAGTCCAAATGTGAATATATATAATCTAGTATATCTATATACACAAACATATGTACATATATATAGACATGAGGATATATATATCATATAAGAAATTCAAGTAAAGGGAATTGACACTAATAAAATACTGATTAAACAAAAGGGGGTGTGTTTTTTCTTGTTTAATTTCATATAGTATATTTTATGTTTTTATGCTCTCTTTTTTTAGGATTTAAAGGAAGGGGTAGTTGGTCACCAAACTAGCAAGAGAAAGAGTGGTGTTTAAAGATGGAAGATAAAAATAAAAGAAAAATATGAACTTCAAAAATAAAATTAAAAAAATGGGGAATAATAATAATAAATAAAAAAAGTTTGCTTGAATATACAGATTGAAGAGAGGGAAAGAGTGGAGAGCATTCATACTGAAGGGAATTTTCTCAATGGGCACTGGCCTACAGTTATGATGTCAACATCTACACCTCAAAAATGTCCACTTTTTAAATTTAAAGTAAATTAAAAAAACTTATAATTTTTTTTTTTTTACAAGTGAATTTTACCTCAGACGCGTATGATGTGTGCTAATCGCACAACGAAAGAGTCCCGCACTAAGCGGATCTTAAATAGCCTTTCTCACCATACCACCTCCTTAATTGGAAAATACCGTCGAGGAGAACTACCAAGGCTCGAACTCGAGACCTTGGAGTAAACTCCCCCGGGGCCCCGCATAGCAGGTTTAGTGAAACACCCCTGACCACTGGGGTTTAACCCAGTGGTTCCCTCCATACATGTAGTCTTTGTTTTTTTATATTTTAACTAGTTTTTTACCCTGGGCGTTGCCCCGGAATACTTAACGATACGTAAAATTTGTAACGCGTATAACATGGTTGATACATATAAGGATAAACGTATATTACAAAAGTATATCATAAATCTAAAAAAGTACAACTCGAAATAAAAGAAAAGTGGTGCAAAAGTCTATTTAAAAGGTATAAATCAACTTAAAATAATTATGTTACCATCGTTTACATCAATTAACTTTACATTAATAACCTATACCACTCGTCGTTGCTATCGCCACACCACCACCACTACCAATAACCTACACCACTCGTCGTCGCCTCCATCATCACACCACCCCTACCACTTTCGTCGCCGCATCGTGTACATACATCTAGCATTACCCGAAAGTCTGGTGGTAAAAGTTAGAAAC